>CAJDYZ010002338.1:26150-44744 GCA_903986555.1 Heterotrigona itama
ACTTTTTCATTTGTACAAATCTTCCAATTCTGCACAATGTATATTCTGTAATAATGGTTTTTTTTAAAAATATGAGTTTTCTAAATATTAAAGTTATGACAATGAAAATTATACATTCTGTTAAAGGATACATAGTGATAACAATATCGACAATTCAATAGAGATATTGACACTATGGTTGAATAATGAAAGTAACAAGTATCACGGAGTTGAAGTAAATTTTGACGAAGGATCCAGTGGATTTAAAGACGAGAATGGAATTGCTCATTGGTCGACGCAAAGATTTTTACATATAATAAATTTACGCGAAAAAGCACTCGACGCGGGAAGAAATATTTGGGCAGACTTTGTTTGGGTAAAAATTTTTTTCAAATTTTCATTATAAGAAATCTTGTCAATTTTCAATTCAGTTAAACAATGATTGTTCTACGAATGGATCGAGAAGTTTTGCTTTCGTTTAAATAAAAAATAAACGGGAAGGCATATTTTATTTTATTTTTCATTTAAATATAATAAAATTTATTTTTTATTTAAACGAAGACAAAGACTTTTCAGTCCGCTTTCGTGGATTGGATCTCTTCGCTCTCTCCCTCCCCCCCCCCTCTCTGTCTTTCTTTATATTCAATTCTAGATGCTTGATGCAGATGTTTTCCTAACAAACCCGAATATTCTTAACGAATTGATCTCGAAAAATGAAACTGTAGTTGCTCCGTTGTTAAAATCCGATGGCTTGTATAGTAATTTTTGGGCCGGCATGACCGATGATTTCTACTATTTACGAACAGAAAAGTATGAACCGATATTGTTTCGGGAAGTAAAAGGATGTTTCAACGTGCCTATGATTCATAGTGCCGTTCTTATAGATTTAAGAAAACATACCTCAGATAATCTGACATACGAACCAAAAAATCTGAACCAGTACAACGGTCCTATCGACGACATTATAACTTTTGCCGTCAGTGCTAATAATTCTGGTAAACTGATGTTAAAGTTTTTACAAAATTTTTTAAAAATTTTATACTCCATCCATTGATAGTTTCTTTCCTTTCTTCTATTCATGCTGTAGATGTGCCGCTATTTATTTGCAACGATAATATTTATGGGTTCATCATGGTTCCATTGGAAGAAGAAGAAGCTATTACCGAAGATTTACAAAGGCTGACTAATATTAAAATAGAAATATTATGTAAGTTGAGCCAATCATGAAAAACAAAGGAAATTGAACTTATTAAATTATAGAATAACAATAGTTTTCCATAGATACATATAAATAATAATTAAACTTTCATTTTTTCTTAGCTGACAATAATTATCTTCCATTGTCAATGCATCTTGAACAATTTGTACAATATCCTACCATGGATAGATTGCAAGTGGATGAAATTTATATGATAAATCTTTTAAGAAGACCAGAAAGACGCGACAGAATGCACAACATTTTTAAAGAACTTGGAATTCAAGCAGAAACTATTGATGCTGTTGATGGTAGGTAAGTCATAGATGTGAGAGTAAATCTATATCTGTAATCTGTAAATTTATGTTAAATTTTTACGTTTTTACGTTAAAATATTTTTTATTTTATCGGACATTTATAATTATTTATATAATGGATGATTGAAAATCGTTAATTTTTCACTATCATTAGAATTAACTTTATACTATAATTTACATATTTAACTATTCAGCACATTAAGTCTGGAGGATCTTGAGACATTGGAAATAGAGATAATGCCAGAATATATTGATCCTTATCATAATCGGTAAGCGCAGCGAAAAATAAAGTATCAAAAATATCTTGAACAAAAATAACATGAGCAACTAACTGAGAAAGACAAAATTACAGACCAATGACTATGGGTGAAATCGGATGTTTCTTAAGCCATTATATTGTCTGGAATAAGGTAACTACATGAAATTTGTATAATGAAGTTAATAAATTAGCTCGTTAAAATAATTGATTGTATCAAACAATATTAAACGTAATTAAAAAATTACGTTAGGTGGTCAAAAACGATTTCAAAAATATTATCGTCTTGGAAGATGACGTTCGTTTCGAACCGTTCTTCAATCAAAAAGTAAACTATATTTTAAAAGAATTGGAAGATCTCCAGCTTGAATGGGATTTGATGTAAGTATTTAATATTCAGAAAATATTTCTTTAATTGCAAATTGTTTTACTACCAATTTTACTGAAAGGAAAAAGATTATACAAAGTTCAATATCATTGTATGTTAGTTATCTGGGAAGAAAAAGATTAACAGAAAATGCCGAACCTTGGATCAGTGGATCGAAATATTTGGTACGAGCTAGCTATAGTTACTGGACGTTAGGATACATCCTGTCTGCAAGTGGTGCAAAAAAACTACTAGACGCAATGCCATTAAAACAATTAATTCCTGTCGATGAATATCTTCCTATATTATCTGATGTTCATCCTAGGTAAAAAAAGAAAACAAAATATTCTGTGACAATCTTTCTAGTAATCAGTTTCTTTTATTTGTTCTTTCAACTGCATTTTGTACACTAAAACTATTCTTTTTGCACAGGAATGATTGGAAAGTGTACTATCCAAACCGAAATTTAATAATGCTTTCCGCACATCCTTTATTAATTTATCCAACTCATTACACCGGTGAACAAGGATACGTCAGTGATACAGAAAACTCTACAATTGCATTTAACGATCAAAATATAGATAAATTGGAACGCGAAGATCTATGAGTGCCATAAAGACTGTTGTAAAAAAGTGGATGTGAAAAATACTCAAGTAGCCTTTTTTTGGCAAAAGCATTTAACTTTCCATGACAAGATATATTATCATTTGCATTTATATTGTAAGAATATTGCTCGTGCAGCAAGTGATACATCAAAATACAAGATTCAAACAATATTTTCTCTCCTCTTTCCTGTAATGGGAATTTAAAAGTTTGAAATTTAGAATCGTTATTCGTTTTCAAACAGGTACGTTTACTTGATTTATAATTCTTCGCAAACTACAAAACTTGGGTCAAAACTAAATATAAACATAATTTTAAAAAAAGAACGCAAGGCGATTCTAAATATATATATTTCTTCATTTCATGAGATTTTCACGATTTATTCGGATTTATTAGGTAGAATTTCTAAATTATTAAATTTTTAAATTAATTAACACATAAAAGTTAACAATCGGATTCCTTAATTAGCTTTTTTATTTTTAATTAATTCATGATGATAGACAAAAGTCGTGAAGTTGTTGCTTATCTTTACCAGAGTCGTCACATCGATGAGGAAGCGTACTCGACGAGTGGAAAAAAATTCCAGGAAAATCAGTACAAATAAATACGCGCAAAGAACCATTAATAAAACTATGTATTTACGACAAAAATATATTCATTCATTCTTTTGCACACTTGTTGATATACCGAATTCTCATGCTTAACATTTGAAAATGGCATACTTTCTATTTAACCTTTAAGACTGTCGAAATGCACTCGTGGTTTTTCATGCAGAGTCGCCACAGAAATAAGCCAAGTCCTATCACCTATCAGATCTGTTTAGTCTTTCATTTTAATCAAACTCGATAGATTAATTCAATCGTTTCACCGCTTCGTGGCGATGGTGTTTCAATATCCATAAGTTAAATTTTTATTGCTAAAAAAATTAATTAAGAGACCCAATATGTCAATCTTTATAATTGTTTCTTCCAAATTATACCTTGAATTTTCTTTCATTTAATCTACAAAATGCATAAATGAGGATTTACAAATTCTATATCGATAAATCAAAATATTTGTTCGAATAATATTTAATTTTTTACAATTTCTGCATTTGGATCAAAATTGTTCCTGACATAGTTGAAAACGTGCACGATACTCCAGGCCCGCGATATACTACATCTATAGATACACATACGTACATGCATGTTACAGGCTGTTTTTAAATGTCAACGAATTTAAATGTCAAAACTTTGGCAACATGTAAAGGACTAACGAATAATGTTAAATCCTTCATTTTTCTTTTCGCAATTTTTTCGAAATGAACGAGATAAAAACAAACAAATCTCTAAAAAACTTCTTATCTTAGTTTATCGTTCTCTACACGCTTCCGAAGTTTACATTTAAATTTGAAACACCCAGTATACAGGTATTATATACATTGCTTAACAATAAGTACAAAAAGTTTTTGTTTCATCACTATAATCGATTAATTCTGTAAGACAAATTTTTAAGAAGCATACAATAAATAATGAGGCAGAGCTTAGTAGTAAATTACTGTTAAAGAATTTTCGTTGTAGATGTCATGATTATCTTTTTTACGAGAGTTTCGCTCAAATGGATACGCCGCTTAAAGTGCGCTTCTGCTTTATCTTCGAAACGAGGTGTGGTTAATTGATACGGATGAATACTACATTTGTATTATAGTGAAGATATATTTCTTTTTGATAAAAGACCGGTCGAAACGAAAAGGGCACGATGCTTGGTCGTCTTCCTGCTTGTGTAATTGACGTGGGTACAGGGTATGTAATAAAATAAAAAATTAATCTCGACTATAATAAATAAGCCGAAGCGTGATCTAATGACACATGTCATTCGGTATATTAGAATGTATTTCGATAATGTAACTTTATCAACTACTTTTTCTTTCATTTTATTTGTTGCTATTTAGCTGTTACACGCATAACTGTTGATTTTTAATAAATTAGTAATAAATTTGTATTAGCGCAACTACCAAAATTTGAGTTTAATATATATACAATATATAATATAATATATATATATTCTTGTTGCTTATTTGTTCTGTCAAAAGAGAAAGTACTTATTATTATTTACGACTTTACAGATATACAAAGTTAGGTTTTGCGGGTAATAAAGAACCACAGCTTATAATTCCGTCTGCAATTGCCATTAAAGAAACTGCAAAGGTTGGAGATAATAATGCTAGAAGAATTACTAAAGGAGTCGAAGATTTGGATGCTTACATTGGAGATGAAGCTTTTGAAGCTACGGGTTATTCTGTAAAAGTATATTGACACATTAGTATTTATTTATATTCATATCATAGTGTACGATATTTTTCAAATTGCCTTGATGATTTATATTTAATTTTGCTTAGTATCCAGTCAGACATGGATTAGTGGAAGATTGGGATTTAATGGAGAAATTCTTGCAACAATGTATTTTCAAATATCTGAGGGCAGAACCTGAAGATCATTATTTTTTACTCACGGAACCGCCATTAAATACCCCTGAGAATCGCGAATACACTGCTGAGATAATGTTTGAATCGTTTAACGTGCCAGGTCTCTATATTGCTGTTCAGGCGGTATTAGCATTAGCTGCCTCTTGGACAGCTAAAACAATAGAAGATAGAACATTAACAGGTGTTGTTGTTGACAGTGGAGATGGAGTGACCCATGTAATACCAGTGGTAAGTGTAGATTGAGAGTAAACTGAAATTTACAATACGAGCATACAACATACTTTTCAAGAATATTTTGCGATTAACAAATTTATTTTAGGCAGAAGGTTTTGTTATAGGAAGTTGTATAAAACATATTCCTATTGCCGGTCGCGATATCACATATTTCATTCAAAGTTTATTACGAGAACGTGAAATTGGAATACCACCTGAACAATCATTAGAGACAGCTAAAGCAATAAAAGAAAAATATTGTTACATATGTCCCGACATTTCGAAAGAATTTGCTAAATATGACAGTGATCCAACTAAAATCAAAAAATACGAAGGTGTCAATAGCATTACAAAACAACCATTCATGGTAGATGTTGGATACGAAAGGTTTCTTGGGCCAGAGATATTCTTTCATCCTGAAGTATGTTCATTTGAAATCAATTATACGATTATGATTATAAAAAAAGAAAAAAATTTATCATGTGTACATTTCATTTTCTCATTGCATATTTAGTTCTCTAATCCAGATTTCACGACACCATTAAGTGAAATCGTAGACGATGTAATTCAAAATTGTCCAATAGATGTTAGGAGACCGTTATATAGCAACATTGTATTATCAGGTGGTTCTACAATGTTCAAAGATTTTGGTAGACGATTGCAACGTGACATAAAACGAATTGTCGATGCACGTCTCAAACTTAGCGAAACATTAAGTGGTAGTCTTATTACGGTAATGTATATTCTTATACGTTTAGTATGAGAAAAAAAGAAAAATATCAATATCTATGTTTTAATTTTATTTCAGCCAAAACCTATAGATGTTCATGTTATATCGCATCACAAACAACGTTGGGCAGTATGGTATGGGGGTGCTTTATTAGCTAGCGATCCAGAATTTTATACAGTTTGTCATACCAAAAAGGCTTATCAGGAATATGGTCCTGGCATTTGTCGTTACAATCCCGTATTCCATAGTATGGTATAAAGTAAATAAGAATACAAATGGTATTAAAAAAATTACATTATTACAGACCAATGGTCTCTTGATACTACGCTCTATTAACAATTTGTTCAATCTCTAATTTGTTTCAATTTCTCAAGTGATGATGTATTTGATTAAATGGAATGGGTGTTTTTATTACATACTGTTAATTGAAATAATTACAAAGGAACGCCCAGTATTACACTAGTAAACGCACACAAAAAGATTTTTATGCTCATCGATTATTATGATACATGTAATAAAGATACAGGGAAAATCACTCAAAAGAGTAAAGATTCTCTGTGTGAGAAACAATGTTACAAGAATAGTTGATAAAAAATGATAACGCAAGATGATTGTATAGATCTGTACATAATATAAGACAATTTGAAAATAATAATTCTTTTCTAATGAATCACATTATGGAATATATATTTTACATCCTGTATTAATATTTTCTTGGCATTGAGACATCAACAGAATGTAAATAATAAAAAACAAATAACATTTTAATACAAATAATAACACAAACAAATAACTTTGCAACAATATTATGTTTATTTATTAATATACACACACATAGTATGCATATATGTATGACTGTACACAGGGTGTTTCACCTAACTTGCACACCCTAATAACTTCAAAATTATATGTTCAATGAAAAATTGATGTATACAAAAGTTGAAGTCGGACGTATAATTTTAAAGTTATTTAAATTGCACAACTTGGGTGAAATACCCTGTATGTATATATTTTTACACATATGTATATGAAGTCATATGTATATGTATATATAAATTTCTCTCGTTTTACGTATTTACAACTTCTCAAAATAGGTATATAATACCCTTGTATCAGCATGTATATATGAATATAATCAGAGTATATCAAGTTTCAAATACGTACTATTATACAATTATAATGACGATAGTAGCAATAATAATATTACTAATAATAATAACATATAAAAAAGAAAAAAAAATTATGTTCACTATTAAATATTAGATATATTACCTAGGATGAAATGTATGTTATTTTCATAAAAATAGCTGTTGTTTGAAAAATATTTATGCACATGTAACTTCACTTTAGTATTATTCAGTTGAAAACAAACTTCCTGTACTCTGATTTGTCATTCTAGGTTATAATAATTGGGACCAATTATGTTTCTTCATTGTTAACATAGCTAAAAATTTCATACAATATTATATACTGTTATATTATAATTATCCGCTTATTAATTTTAATTATTATCATTATTGTCACCAATGTTGTTGTTGTTACTTCTATTACTATTGCCACTACTAAAACTGTAATTGTTAATTAATACTCACAACAGATTTAACCCTTCAAGAGCATCCGCAACATCGCCATTAATGTCCGTAAATAAAGAGGAGAAGAAGAGAGACAAAAGATTAGAGCTAGTTCTACTTGTGCTCGTAATGGTAGTAGGTCGTTTGTAAATATCAATACTATCCACAGGTGGTAAAGGATCGTACGAAAGAACAGAGCCATCATTTTGTACCTGGTATTTCACACAAAAGTGTTAGAGAAATGAGGAAATTAATAATATAAAGATAATACAAAAACTACTTATACCTCTTGAACGCTCACGGTAATATCTTTTATATCAGACAGTATAACATGCCGCAAAATATTCTTTGGTAGTTTCCCTTGGTAACGTTTACTTCGTTTTATCTCGCAATATTTTACATAATCGTCTTTCGAATCAACGCGATTTAGTACAGTGTGTACGTTTTCGCGTAACCAGGGTAAAAAATTTGCTTCTTTCCACAGAAGAAAGTTACGTACAACGTACAAATTTTGTAGCTTCTCTAGAGCTGGTGAAGTTGAAATTATTGCCTTAGTGTTAAAGAAGTTATGAGACTGTACCTGCAGAATAAGTTCGCGTAATAGTTAATCTTTTTTTAATTTGAGGTAAACATTTCTCTGGAACCGTAATAAAGTTGAAAGTACCATTTCATCGGATTGTATACCACATTTTTCCAATAACGACGTCAATACGCCCGGAAACATTATCAAAGCATTTTGTAAAAGCTCATTGGCGAGAATTACGTTGTCTAAATGAAAGTGAGCTAAAGCTAAACTGAACGCTATATTTGGCAGCTGCGTTAAATTCCTTGCACTATCCCAAAAATTGCAAAATTCGATGAACCATTTATATTCTTTTGCTTTTAAAGCATAGAAATCGAGACAAAGAATCACAGCTAATGGATCGCCTTCTGGATCAAGTGACAAAAGTAATTTACAAAACTCCAAACTCGTTCTGAAATGTAAATAAAAATTTGAAAAGAATTGAAGAAAGTATTAAGATTATATGTTTTTTACCTGTAACACGCACGTCCACCAACAAAATTAAGATGTTTAAATAAAGTTATGAATAAAGCACGATTTTGTTGCTTTCTATAATCTAATCTGCACAGACCAGTCGTAAAATTAAACAGCGGGTGAAAAGAACATTCCAAGCAGTACAGAGCTCGTTCTGTGAATTCTGCCGCCAATGCTAAATCTTCGTTGAGTTTGCATAATTCAGCTAGTTGTAATAACGCATCGATGTGATAAGAATGCATATTGATTATATTCTGAAACAAAATATTTGTTTATAAATTTACTTGAAGCAATTTTTGTACTTAGATGTAGTATTTAGATTAAAACACAACATACCACAATATTTTCGGGATTTAAACTTTCGACAGCTTGCAAAAATTTTAATTGTATTTGTCTGTATGACGGACTGTGATCGTACACAAAGTATTGAACATTATTGGTAGACTGTATAGTATGATCCAAGGACATTGAAAGACCAAATTTAGTAATTGGTGGCCAATTATCTCTGGCAGAAACCAACCAGGTTTTCTTCAAATGACGAAAACGACTATTTCTATTTCTTCTATTGCTGTTGAAATTAATTGACTGTGGCATAAGGTCTGATTATACTACATCTTACATCTACTTACATAATATTCGCTAAAAAACGTACTTTTGCTCAGCTTTCACCGTTTTGCTACCAAAGATTCTTTTGAGTTCGTTGTACGGATTCAAGTGTTTATGCTGCACTAGTAAAATATCCTCTTTGGACTTTTGTTCAATCTGCGAATTCTCTGCATTTTGAAAGCTACAACCTGGAAGTGGTTCTCCAAGCAATTTGTTCACTTCCTTCACTGTCCTTTCAATCTCATCCACGTCTTCCTCTTTGGAGTCGACAACTTGCGCTTTAGAATTCTCTAACTTTCTCCGTCTCTTCTTTCTTTTCTTACGCTTAGCTTTATCAGTGCTATTCTCATTCGCAGTTCCTTCTTCTTCTCCTTCTTCTTCTTCCTCTTCATCTTCGTTTTCTTCCTCGTTAATATCAGAATTTTGATTCAACTAAAAGAAACGAAACGAAGAAGATGGTACATTAATGACAAATGTTAAGTAATGTAACAAACATTGCAACAAGGAACATTATCGCTACAACTTATCGTTTAAACGCTAATCGTACGAAACGAAAGTTACAAACGTGGTGATTAAATAAAAATACTCGAGGCACGTACTACGTCAAACAAGTTGAACGCCTTTGACTTAACGTTGCCGATCAACGAACTCTCTAGTTCGCTCTCGTTTTCGCTGTCCTTCTCGGTCAGCACATCGCCGCCGTATACTTTTTTTATATACCGTGTAGACATTCCGAGTAGAGTTAACTTTCAATTTAAGCGCAGATGAATCGAGACGAAAACAATTGATTCCAGACCAGGACTTTGAGCGTGTTGAGTGAATCGCGGAGATCGTTGGTCTCCTCCTGATACTGTCAGATACTGCCGTCGAAGTCGAGGTCTGCCTTCACTCGTCGGATTCTCTCCCTCAAACGAACAAACAAAATTGTCGTAAATTGCATGGAAATGGATTCATCGTCACTGCGTATAGGCTCGCTACTTGTTAGACACTTCACATCACGTTATGGTCGCTACGATGTCCGCTACGATCGCCAATCAAGTCCTACCAACAGCCGTGCGATTTACAAAGTTGTTAAATTGTCAGACAAGATGACAAGTTCGTGGCAAGTTTACATTGGTTTACGTTAGCCACGTGCGTGTGCCGTTTGTTCGGAATTTTTTTTACCGTTAATACGAAATTTTGTACCGAGAAATCAAACATTACTGTTACTAGATATAACCTCTTTTGGATTTTACAGTTTTACAATATGCTTTCGACTAGAAGGTGACGCTACAAAAAGCCACAACCGGACGTTTTCTATATTTCACAATTTCATTTCTTCGGTTAACGTTTCCCCGTTATCGAAATGAATCTGAAGAAAGTTAAAAACAGATTGAAAGACGATAAACTAGACCTCAGCCTGTGCGACCTGAAAGAAGTGCCTATTCGAGAAATCGTACGTGCAAGAATTTACGTTATTATACGTATTTCATCTGACAAATACAAATTTATATTTAATTTTACTGAATATGACTTAGAACGTTGAATACATTCTTCTATCGTATGTCGTTTTGAAATGTGCGCTGTAAAACGTACATCATTGTATTGTAAATGCCAGATTGAATCATTAAAATGTAGGTCTTATGTTTCTCTAGGCAACTATTAAAAAAGCAACACATTTGGATTTATCAAACAACCTCTTAACTTCTTTGCCTGTAAGTTTCCTCATTTCTGTTACTTTTACTTAATGCAATGCTGTAGATAATTTTACAAGCAATTAATTTCAGAATACTTTCGTCGACCTGAAGCAAATAATCGTATTAGATCTCAGTAGGAATATGTTGACGGAAATCCCTGCAAACTTTGGGGAACTGAAACAGTTGAAACATTTGGATCTTTATGCAAATCAGGTTAAAAATATTTTTTTTATAAAATATTATTAAAGTAAAGTTCTTAAAGTAAAATTCTTAAAGTGAACCCGATTCGTGTAGATAACAGTAGAGTGGTTTTACAGATAAGTAGATTGCCACTTAGTTTGAGCGAATTGAAGAATTTAAGATGGTTAGATTTAAAGGAAAATCCTCTAACTCCTGCTGTAGCTAGCGTTGCTGGCTCTTGTAGTAATTTGAGTGAATGTCAGGCTTGCGCTCGTAATGTTGTTACTTATTTGTCACGTGTGAAACTCACTATCGAAGAAGAGAAGTTACGAAGATTAAACGCTATTACAGGTATTATTTTCGAAATTGGATGTGCGATGGCTTTTATACATTAAACACTGGTAAAATTTTTGGTTGTAGCAGATACAGAAACAAGTACTATATCGACCAAAAAAGGAGGTAAAAAAAAGAAGAAAAAGACAGTGGATAAGAATAATAAACAAAATTTAGATAAAAATGGTTCTGATTTGTCAAATAAGATGTTGGAAATAGATCAAGGCAAAATTGAACCTCCGATGTCGAATAAAAATCAAGATAATGAAAAACATGAAGTTAAAGGTAATACATCGAGATCTGCTGTACCACAAACTATCTAGAAATGCAAATGGTATTGGTATAATAATTTAATTACTTTTTTAGGAAAAGTACAACGATTTTTTATGTCTGCGATTTTGTGGCTTTTTTTATTAGGTTTAACATTTGCACTGATCATTTTGATTCTTCCATTATATTCGAAACAGTCGGAACACTTTATAAAGTATACAGAAACCACATTTGTACGTTTAAAGGAATTTCAGAAATATAGTACCGATATATTCGACTCTTTCATGCAAACGGTGATTAATATCTGCCATAATTTGTATCATGCATACGAGAGATATCTTGAAACGGAAACAGAAACACATTCCACTGAAGAAATAAGCGTTTTATAAGACAAAACAATACGACCAAATTTGTTGGGCACGACTGTTTCTTAAAGCTCAGCTTAACACGATTAACGAGTGAAACTTATTATTGAAATTTGTAAGTATGGTCATGTATATCGCGAATATTTACGACGTGTCGCATCGAAAATTACATACTCAAGTCAAAGGATGTTTATTTTAAAAAATAAAATAGTTAAAGAATGTTTATTTTAAAAAGCAAAATAATACTCTTTATTAATACGTATGTATTGAAATATATTATACTACTTCTTTGGTCACATACATTTAAATATGCGCAAATGCACATTTCTTTCTGAATGTTATCCACTGTTTGTGAGATTCGCTTTATTTAACAATATCGAAGACGTTGTCCTGGAAGATGCCTTGCCGAGAGAATTTTCCATTCTACTAATCAATTTCTGGAAGGTGTTCATTCGCAAGGAATTGTGTTGTTCGTTAAGCTCGTCCGACGAGCCCTCCGTCCCCTGTGAAACTCGGCCATTCCCTTCGGCAATCGACGAGTCGATTGTTTTCGATCTCCTCCCGCCAACAAATCGATTCCACGGCTTCTTTTCCGGACTGGTTTGCGACTTTGTCGTACCTTCGTTATCCTTCTCTCTGCTACTTAGAATTTCCTTTTGTCTTGTTGTGAACTCAGCGAGTATAGCTACGTCGTCGTACAAGTCGTTCGTTTGATGATCAACGGAGTGACATTTGGGATAATGCGAATCCGACCGTGGCGTTTTATAATGCTCGTCGTCTTCGAATGTTCGCTGCGAATGATCCACGTTTTCGCAGAAAGCAGGCCGATCGGTATCCGCGAGGCTATGAAGAGGACTCGGCTTTTTTGTAGTTTGCTGCAAATTCATAAAAATAATGCTAAAGCAAGAGACGTCTCAAGGGAGAGAAGATAAAATGGAACGACAGACGATTCTTACTTGATACGATTTATCGCGATACGCAATGTCGTCGTAAAATTCATCCGCGTCGGTTGCGTTTTCCGTCATCGGCGGTTTCGCGTAGATCGGCCTAGGCGGAGGTGGACAAGTATACTCCGATTGCTGTTCTTCGAAACGGTTCGTTTGTTGCTCGACGTTCGTCAGACCAGATACATCGTCGTAGTACGTCGACGATTCGTGATCGTTCGCCAACGGTGGCGAGGGTTGCGAAGGCGGCGGTGGCAGCGGCGGTGGCAGCGGCGGCAGTCGCGACGGAGAGCCCATAGGTTTACACTTGGTTTTTTTCTCAATTTTCTTCGGAGATTCTTTTTTACTTCTCACTCTGTCCAAAAAGGATCTCTTTTGCGGCGACTTTGTCAATTCCTCCGTTTTCTTCGCTGCCCGAACCTTGTTTGATTTTGAATTGCAAATGATACTCTGTGTGCGAAAGATATATAACATGACATATAACATATAACATGATATAACGTAGGACAAAAATAAAGTGAAATAAAGAGTTGAATAAAACGATTACCTCGACGTCGTCGTACGAGGCGAACATGTCCTGTTCGTCTACAACATCGTTATCCTTCAACGTTATAGCGGTATCGTCAGATTTTCCCTTCCTTTTTTCGTCGAATTTATCTTTCTTTTTGACGCTCGCTTGAATGTCATCGTAAGTTGCGGATGATTTCTTGTTCGATTTTTGTTCGTCGTTCATCTTAATTTGAGACGTCTCGCCGACGTTCCCGTATCGTATCGTGTCCCTAAAGTCTTCGATCTTGTGGTAAATGTCGTCCTCTTCTTCGTCGGGAAGTTCCTGAGACGAGTGTTTAACAGAGGGGATTAGTAACCTTTGAGGTATCCGAGCTGGCAACGGAGGAGGAGTCGGAGAATGTGACTGAGAAGAAGTAGGAACAGAAACGTTGCTCGACTCGTGAGACTCTTCGTTAGCAACGATTGGATCGTTTGCAGATTTATCGGAAAGCTCGATGTCGGCGCTTGGCGATACATCCTGATATCGTTCTTTTTTAGGATCTTCTTGGTCATTTGGCTGCTTAATAGTGCCGTTGTTTGCGACCATATTCACGTCCATCTCTCTCGTTGTGTCTTTCTCTTTACCGTCGTTCTTCTCGTCGCCCAATTCGCAGATTTTCGTCACCCATTGCTCCATGTCTTGCCGAGTTTTCGCGAAAAACTGAAATAATGTTTTACTTTATTCTCGTCTCGTCTGTTTTCTCCTCTATATTTACAGAGCATAGTATAGTATATTTTATATATTTTATATATTATATACTATATATACTATATATTATATATATTATATATATTATTTACAAAGCATAGCATAATATATTTTATAAAATTTGCTCCGTGTACCTGGAAGGTTCTGCTACCAGGGCGAAAAATCTCAAAGGCAGACTCGCTTCGACGCTGATCCCGAGATACCGCGTTTGGTGCAGCTCGGGCCATGTAACCGTGAATCGGCAGTATCATGCACGGGCGACTGTCACGATTGTTTCCATAAATCAATAGATGCAATCCAACCAAACCTATGTTGCATTTGCACAGAGAAATTGTTACGTTTAGTTTGCACGTTACGTTTACACTCGCATTGACGTTCGAATTCAACTTACCGACCCAGCAGCCTCGGTACTGCTCGAAAACGAACAATTTGTGTCTGTCTTTCCTGTAAAGTGGGCCACACATTTGACATTTACTTTTCGTCTCCGCCGCCGAGAAATTCGCGTAAATGTCTATCGGTGTATTTTCAGTTTCTTCTTTACTTTCGATGTTATCTATCGTCTCGTGAATCGGAGGCGTAACGTTATTCGCCGATTCAATTCCCTGGAAGGTCTCGTAATAATCTTGTTGTTGTTGTTGTTGTTGTTGTTCGTCTGCTCCCACGTATTCTTGAAGCTCGGTTTCCGTTTTCACTGTTGCCGCCAACAAACCTTTCGATCCGGCTGCATTCATGTTTAAATATGGCTCCGGGGATGCAGACCTCCCGATTCTCTCTATCATGAACATCGTCAGCGAATCCTTCGAACGTACCAACAGATTGTCTCGGATGCTCTCCAACGCGAGTGGAAGTTTCACGTCGCGCAGACATTCCAAAAACTGCACCATATCTGTCACGAGGGAAAACAGAATTTCATATCGATTCCATCGACTTTGATCGAAACGACCAACGTTTAGCAATATATGTATAGTGTAACACAACTTACTTTTCACAGCAATTGCAAGGAAAACTAACATTTGTGCGTTAACATCTGATTTACCTCGAAGGATGGCGGTAACGTCGGCGTTGAGTGCCATGATTTCGTTTTCTGCTCGAATTCTTTGCCAACCTTTGACTTCTCACGTATCTGTGCCTGTGTGTTTCGACGACTTCGAATACGAACTGTCACTTTGGCTGAAATTCACCCAGGAAATGTGATGATTAAACGAGACAAGCGATAAGAAACGAAAGAGTAACTGTCTGCTTTGAAACATTGAAACGAATTTTGACATGTTCCACCGAGCGAACCGATCCTATCATATAACACTCACGGTTTGTTCTAACGTTTCTAAATAAAATACAAGTGACAAACAAAGTTCAATCAGAAATCTCACCTGCGGTCTCCTATTGCTGCGCCTACGCTTATACCTTAAATCGTCATGTCGGTAAATATTTATTTCATATTCACATATTCGTCTTCTACATTTCACACATTCTCACATACATTTTTACTCGCTGTTTCTCACTTTGTTTAACTTTACTTTCTGAATGAAACTTTCCAAAAGAATGTCTTTCTAACGTGGAATGTGTGTAATTGCTTCTCGATGTTAACTCGTTAAGATTCAACGAGCTGAACTGCACGTGGGAGCAAGCAAAGGCGGCTCCCGCAAAGACTGTCTTGCTGTTGCTACTCGTTGTGCTATCTTTCGCTTTTACTTCTCTTCTTTCTCTCTCTCTCTCTCTTCTGTCTCTGCTGTCATATACGTATACGTATACAAATACAATGTTCCTACGAACGACTGACTCACTCTTTTCCAACCGTTGTTCCCTTTTGCTGTAATAATCTTCCGTCTCTCTCGCGTTTATTCTCCTCGATTCGTGCTCTCCTCTTCTCGGTCGTGAATTGACGCGGCGCGACATGTTTTGATTGATCATTCCAATTGACGGTGTAAGAAAACTACCAAGAAGCAAACATTGTCACTCGCATAGCACACTCTGCGACGTGTTCTTCTCTCTCTCTCTTTCTCCAAATTTCTTTTTTCTCTCGATCGTATTATCGTGTTATCGATGCATTTCGGTATTGACGTAAAATGCTTGAAATAATAAATGTTAGTTTATTTTGCCAACGAACAGCTAGATTGTGTATAGTACAAAGAAGGGATTTCTTAGAGACGAGAAGCTTGGCTCTGCTGCTCCCCATTTTTCAATAAATTTCCCAAGGTGCTTTGCCGCGTACTTTATCCAACGGTTTCATGTAAACGTCCGTTGCGATCTCCGACATCTCCGGATACGAATCGGCTTTCGCTTGTTTCATTTCCTCGTCCACTACTTTGTACGTACTCTGCCTCATCTCCTAACGGAGGCAGACTCGAGATGAAGGAAGAGAACGAGAGAAAAAGGGGAAGAGATTCTTACAAGAATTTCCGCTTCGGTCTTCACGCCGTTCTCCACGAGCAGCTTGATCAGCAACTCTATAGGATCTCGCTTGGTTTGTATCGTTTTCACTTCCTCTCGCGTGCGATACGAGACGCCAGGATCGCTCATGCTGTGCCCGAAGTATCGATAGGTGATCATCTCGAGGAGAATCGGCCCGTTTCGTAGAGCGTAGTCCCTCGCGAATTTCATGGCTTCGCGAACGTCCATCACTCTCATGCCATCTACCTGAAAACGAAAGAGATACACGGGGAAAGGGGGAGAGAACGAGAAAAAGACACCAATCTTCTTCTCTGTTTCTCACTCTCCCTCACCCTCACTCCTGGAATCAGATCTCCCCGAGTGTAAAGATTGGTGTTGGCCGAGTGCCTATCCACCGACGTCCCCATCGCGTATTTGTTATTCTCGCAAATGTACACCACCGGCAGGTTCCACAATTTCGACATGTTGTACGCCTCGTGGACCTGGCCTTGAGACGCAGCGCCATCCCCGTAAAACGTCCAAGCTACTCCGCCCGTGCCTTTGTACTTCTGAGCGAACCCCAGTCCAGCGCCGATCGGTACCTGTTCGTACCGAACAATTTTCATCCCCAATCGTTGATTATTTTTAAATTACTTTTTTTAAAGTTATTTCAGAAAGAATCGTCTGTTTACGAAAAATAACGAAATTATATGATTTCGTACTTCGTGCGAAAATTAACACTAGAACTACCACACCAGTCAAAATGACTGGTTTTACAATTTTATTTTAAAATTTCTATTTCATATTATATTTTTTTTTCCCCGCAATGATTTTTGCAGTGATAATTAAAGAAATAATACAACGAATTTTATTTTATTTTTATTTATTAGAAATCAAAATAAGTGTGTATCGTGGCTATTTATATCAATTTATCACTGCAGTAGTTGTTTGACGATATAGAAAGACAGTTTTTATAAATTTTCATAAATTCATCCAAACTCGACTGCAAAGTGTTAATCGCTGGATTTTTTGATGACGATGGAAGAGATTTGGACCATATATTAATAAAACAAGTATTTCTTAGTAAATATATTAATAAAATATATTTCTCTCGTCTTTGGCATCAGCAGAGAGAGACTATTCTCATTTGCAACATTAACAAATTTTGTTCATTAACTAAATGTTTGAGGAACGAGTTCTAAATTTGTTCTGAATTTGTCTCTTAAAAGCCAAGACATTTTGACTTTCATTGACTAATTCTTTTTTTCATATGAATATTTTAATGAATATCATTGATATTTATTCTGAATGTTGTTTCCAATTATCAAGTAAATATTATTCTCTCGGATAATCTTCAAATTATTATTTTCCCAATTACTTGCATAGCTTCAAGTTTCTTCGACTGACCAAATAAGCTACATACCATTCATTGAAATCTATTATTTGCTAAATACCGAAGAACATTGTTTCAAAAAAATTTATTTACAAGTTAAATATTATTCAAAGTAAATTTCGCCAAGACCTGTTGTACCAACGTTGCCTTTCGATCGCGAGATGGGGAAAAAAAAATGGCTCGCGCCATTTCTTTACCTGACCGCCAACGATCCCGTCGCCTCCGTAAAATTGATTCGCGTACATGTGCATGGAGCCGCCTTTCCCCTTCGAGACTCCAGTTTTGCGACCCATCAGCTCCGCGAAAACCCGTCGTGCCGGTACACCGAATACCACAGCAAAAGCATGACATCGGTAAGCCGTGATTATACTGTCCTTTTCCGATATCGACATCTTCATACCAACGGCTATTGCTTCCTGCGCAAATACACATGATTCTTTTCTCTCTCTCTCTCTCTCTCTCTCTCTC
>CAJDYZ010002350.1:14064-33795 GCA_903986555.1 Heterotrigona itama
TTCTTTCTAAAATTTTACGAAGTTCGAAATTTCTTAAAGGAACAGGGAATTTAAGAAACGAATGAAAAAAAAAATTGTTTAAGACAAACGAAATCAATGTTGCAAAAATTACAATATTAATGGCATTATTGATAGAGATTGAACTGGGAGTCGGATTACTTTCGCAAGAAACGCTGGGACCCTCTGCCAGAATCGAAAAGATATCTCTCGATAGAAGAGGGTATCAAACAAGTCGGTCAAGGAATTTTAGCGTATCATACAGATCCCAATACAGCCTATCCCTATGTCGAGAGAATGTTCGACTCGAATAAAATCTGCGTATTGACGGAGATTCATTTGTTCAAACAATCAGTGATGGGAATGTACGCCAGTCATAATGGACAGTTCATTGAAATAGCAAAAATCGGGTGAGCTCGAATTAATAATCTCTACATTTATCGAACATTTATCTTTGAGTTTAGTGTATGAAACGTATGCTTTTGTAATGCAACTTTAATAAAATTAAACTTACTTGTTTTTGAAGATTGATAAAGATGTTTAATACGGGACTTCGTAATCGGCAAATCAAACGTTGGTCGTCGAGGAAGCCACAGTGTCAACCCGATACTTTGTCCACGAGAAGTATCACGATCTATGAAACTGCGCCAGCTCTGATTTTATTAGCATTCGGCATACTTGTAGCTGTAATCATTTGCATAGTGGAAAATATTGTTTACAATCGTTCGATGAAGTAAGTGATTTCATTTGGTATATGATTATAAATAGAGAAATAGAAAAACTTACGTGTATTTTTATAGGAGAAAAGAAGAGAGTCGAAGGAAGAAGAGCGGGACAAAAGGAGGCTTCAGCAGTGGCAACAGCAGAGATAATTTATTAGATATAAATCCATAATATTCGTATTGGCAATTCAATTTAATAAGAGAACAAAATTTCAATCAGTAGTTCGTCCCAATTAATTTATAAAATTCTGATGAAACGAAATAAAAAGAATTATATTATATTAATGTACGTGCGCATTTGGAAAGAGTTAACACTCTTTCTGAAACAATGGTGATCATCAGATATTATTAGGCTACTATGCTACGTAACAGTTCAGAATCAAGCTATTTCGTCTTTTAAACAGCCATCAATGTCAAACGTGACATGTTTCCTCGTGAAAAATAAAAGAACGGAGAACTGCTGGGACAACTGTAACACGAATGCTCTAGTCGTTCGGTTTGCAACCGAGTGTAAAGGGTAATAATAGCAGTGAGATGCACTTTCGAAATTTCTTTTACTTGCAGTTAATCGTTGCATCGTATGCAGATAAAACAAATATGATCCGTGATTATTTTGTGTTCAAAGATGTTACTAGAGTGGCTGGATTTTCTTGTGGACAAATCGAGAGTGGGTAGTCTTGATTCTATTGAAAAGAAATTTCTCGATTATTATGAGTGAAATAATGTTTATATTACTTTTATATATAATATTATCACATTCTTAAAAATACTTTTAGTTTAAGAAAATTCTTCTTCAGTAACAACTTCCCGTTTCGAGCTTTAAAGTTAGAATATTTGCATGCAGATGATTACCAAGTGGTTAAACTTCTCAATGATGTCGGCATTATGGTGTCTATAAATCACTTTACATCGATGATCGATGTATTCGAATTTTTGCGCACTACTTACTGGAATTTAGGCATATTTTTAGATTTGCGGTGTTCAGTTGCAGACGAAGACGTAATGAACATTTTCTACGAGGTATAATCATATTATTGAGATCATGTTTCTGCATATCATTTACTAGTACGATACTCTTCCAATTTGATTTAGACCTCGATCCATTATATGTACGATCATTCGCATCAATGGTTAATTCTGGGAAATAATATGAGCCACACTGTCCAACTATTAAACGACAGCGTGTTTAGCATTATCACGGATATCGCGATTGCTATACCAAATAACAATGGTTATTATCTATATGATATATATAATCATTGCAAATCTTGCGGTGGCTTGATAAATATTACGGAACTTGGTACCTGGACTGAACAAGATGGATTACAGATTACTTTACGAACAGATAAATTCACCAGAAGATGGGATTATCATAAAATGAAGATCAAAGTTGCTGGTCTCGTAAGCATACCTAGAAAATTCTAGGACCACGATAATGATAAATTAAAACATAAAAATAAATGCAATAAAAAATTAAAAGCAATACAAGATGCTTCGCATGAAGAAATGCTTTTAAACGCTGAATTTAAATTTGCTACTTAAACATTCTATTCAATTTCATTTCACTTTTTTTGCATATTTTTTGCATAGACAACAAGTAGACGCAAGGATCAAAGTTTGGTAGAATACTTGCAAGAACAGAGTATCACATACACGGACAATTGGTCTAAATTTGGATTTGCTATTATGGAACACGTTAAAGATCTATTCAATTTCACGTAATTTTTCATTTTTTTTTTTTTTTATCATAGAATGTTATGATTACTTGTTCATACATCATGTAAGGTATTTTTAGTTTTGAACTAATAGAGTTGGATCATTGGGAAAAGAATGATAGCGTTGGACCGTTGATTTCTGGCCTTCATCAAGGTAAATATCACCTGGGATTTTTTCCGTCAATTATAACTATTGAAAGAATCAATCGTGCGGACGTAATTTTGCAAGTTTGGCCCGTAAGGTATTGTAAAAGTTGACTATATATATATATATATATATTTCATAAATAACACAATAAGCATTATTACCATTTTTAACAAATAGTATGTAAAAGTACAAAATAATTGTTTAAATATTTTTCACAGAACCTGCTTTATATTTCTTACTGAACCTTCGTTAAAAGTGGATATGAACATAATCTTTAGACCATTTTCGAGAAATGTTTGGTGCGTGATCTTTTTATTAATAGTCATCATCATTTTCGCTTTGTGGATAATTTTAAAACTTGAGAAACATGTTACTGATTCTGATTATGGGATCACAGTCCTCATTACTGTCGCTGCATTATGTCAACAAGGTTTATTAACCATATATTTATCACAATGACACAAGTGTTCATTTGTTAAAAAAAAAACTAAATTCATATTCTAATATTGCAGGATTACCATTTATCAGTACACAATTTTCAAGCCGCGTTGCTTTCCTTCATACTATGATCTTTGGTTTACTAGTGTATAATTATTATTCAGCAGCAATAGTATCTAGTCGGCTGAATGTACCTTTAGATAAAATGAACGATTCATTGTACTCATTAGTGAAAAGTAAGATGAAACTTGCAGCGTACAAAGATATATATTTCAATTATTTGTTACGAGTAAGTTTTAATTTTCCATCCACTTGAGAACAGATTTTTCTTTAAAATTTCACTTCCGTTACATACATGGATATTAATTTTTCACGGCTGGAAAACATCTTTCAGTATCCTGCGGACGATGTCCAATATTTTGCAAAATATTGGAATACCATACCAGAAGACAAAAGATTTCTTTCTCTAGAGGATGGCGTAAAGGGAATCTCGAATCTTAGATTTGCTTATCACGCAGAGCCTACCAATGTTTATCCACTTATAGATCGTAGTTTTGACAAACAAATGATCTGTCAGCTTACCGAAGTTCATTTACTTCGTCCTGGTTCGATAGGTTTGTGGTCAGCTCAACGTAGTCCTTTCCAAGAAATAGCAAAAATAGGGTAAGAAAACTTCATAAGAATAAGTCCATTAAAATAGTGTGTACTGTATATTTTTCCAATTGAATTAGTAATTATATTATTATAGCCTTATTCGAATATATACTTCGGGAATTCGAAAGCGAGAAGTGTTACGCTGGAGTTACAGAAAACCTTATTGTAACAAAGATAAGCATTACGTATCAAGTGTGACAATACATGAAATGATACCAATTATACTTGTCTTATGTTTTGGCATTATTTTATCAGCTGTCATTTGTTTTATGGAGAATATAGTTTTTCACATAATGCAGAGAAAGCAGAAACAAATAAAAGAATCTGAAAATCGAGTAAAAAAACGTAATCAGAAAAATATTGTACCACAAATCAAAACTATGGTAAAGACAAAAAAAGCTCTAATTACCAAAAAAAATATAGTTTTTAAAAAATAAATTTTGTTTTAATTAAATGAATTATGTTATTTTTTTATTTTACGTCAAAAAAGAAACGTATAACAAAAATTGTTAAAATTTTATAACTTTATGCTCGATGTATAAATTAATTTTATTAAATAAACTATAGATTACATTATTTAAATGTGAAAAATACTATGTGGTATTATTCCAAAGTGCGTATGTTATAATAAAAAATGTACAATTATTATTTATTATATAAAACCTTTATAGGTTTTAATAATGTGAATTGTATACATATTGTTTAATAATCTGTTTATTTCTTTTTTTTCGATTTTTTGTCAGTCGGAGCTGGAGTTGTTCCAGTGAGATCTGCTAATTGTTTTTTGAATTTCAATAATTTTTCTACTTCTGGTTGCCATACTGATTTTTCTTCTTTAGCTTTCAATTGACGTACAAGATTGCCCTAAAATCGAAACATCAATTGTACAAAAATAATTAGGAAATCCAGCACTCAAAGTAATCATCAATATACTATTTTATTATACCTGTTTGGTGATAGCTGCTTCCAAACTTGCTACGTCCATTGAAATATCTCCATTTTGTTCAGGTACAAAATTCTCAGGATTTTTACTTTTCGGTTCGTTATTTTTTTCACTTATAAGGTCAGAAAGTTTATTTTTTAAATCTACGAAAATCTGAACTTGCTTAGATGGCCATCCGCTTTTATCGTGCTTGGCCTTTAGTTCTTTAACTTTATTATCCTGAAAATAAAGAAATATATAATATATGCGTTGTGTTAAATTTTGCATCATTAATTGAAAAATTTACCAACCAGTTCTGCGATTGCACTATCTAAAGACTTGACATCACCATGTTCGTCGCTATTTGTAGTATCTTGTTTACCAGCATACTTCTTTCTTAATGTTTCTACATCTTTTTCCTCTATCTTTTTAAACAGAGGAGATGGTTTGCCAATTTTGTGTCCTGTGGGAAGTATGCTTGTAATATCATCAGGGATATAGCCATAATTGTTAGTTTGCAATCCTAATTGCGATCTTAATTCGCGAGCTGTACATGGCATGAATGGAGCCAATAAAGATGATAAAAGGCATGCCATGTTACAACAAATACCGATGATCGTTCCAGCTCTTCTTCTACAAACAGTAAAAAAGATACAAAATTACATTACGTTTAAATTAAAAACAATGATGCCACTTAGTTCTATTAAGCAAATGTTATTCACAAGTACTGTAACAGACCTGTACAATATAATTTAATACATGAAAGTTGATTAACAGTCACAATCAGTTTACAGGACTTATTTTACAGCATAAAATTAAGTCATGTAACAGCAACATAAATCCTCATTGAACAAGGGTACCTAGGAAATAAAGATATTCTAATCTCTAATGTAATAAATTATTTTACAAAATATGGATTCCCATTCGTGAAACGAAAACAACAAAATAAAATAGGGAGAGCATGCAATAAAACGGAATATTTAAGCTTAGAAAGAGAAAATATGTTCATGAAAACATGTAAAGGCCTACAGTACAAACAACTTACGAACTTCATAATCTTATTATGTAAACTGACATAGCACTTACTTATCGTTATCAATTCCCTTGATTTTCACCCATGGCTCTTGGAATTGCATATATTGATTTCCATGCTTTGAAATCGCTAAAACATGTTTCAAACCATCGCGTAATTTAGCTTGCTCTAAAGCATGAATATAAGATGATAATTCACGTTGAGCCAATGCTAGTAATATTAAGTCATCTTCTTGAAGTTCTATTGTTGGTATTTTAGACTCAAAATATTTTTCCACAAATACTAAAGCCCTATTGAAAATAATTTTTGAAAACACTATTAAAAACAAAAATTAGAATTCATATTCAATCATAAAGAGATACTTACCTATTAACAAAATTTCCAAAATTATTTAATAATTCGCTATTATTTTTGGTTGCTAAATCTGCCCAATTAAAATTTGAATCTTGCGTTTCGGGTCTAACGTATGCAAGATAAAATCGCCAAACATCAGCTGGTATACCCGTATCTCTAGCATCAGTACCAAACACTCCAATACCTCTCGATTTAGAAAATTTTGTATCTTCATAATTGAGATATTCTAAAACCAGATTGAATCATTAATAATTTATTGTTTAAATAAAATAATTTCAAAATATCTAACAATGTAGTTCTTTTGTCTTTAATATAAATTTATACCTGTTGCCATTAAATGCTTCAATAATGTATAATCTTCATTAGCTGCTAATAAGTAAGCAGGGAACATGATTGCATGAAATGGAACGTTGTCCTTTGCCATAAATTGATATAGATCAACTTGTATATCTTTAGGCTTCCACCACTGTTGATATTCCTTTGTATATTTTTTTGTAATACTGATATAACCAAAAGGAGCGTCGAACCAAACGTAAAATACTTTATTTTCAAACCCTTCTATCGGAACGGGTATTCCCCATTTTAAGTCTCTCGTTATACATCGTGGTTTAAGTCCATCACGTAGCCACGGTTTTGCAACCACTCTTGCAACACTTGACCATCCTTTTTCTACTGTTGAGGACCATTTTTTTAACTTGTTTTCTAACTGCAAAATAATATTCTCTATTAAAATATGATACGCTTATAATAAATAATATCGCAAAGAAAATTCTCACCTTAGGTAAATCCAAGAAGAACTGTTGCGACTTTTTAACAATAGGCCTATTGCCACACACTTTACATCGTGGTGATATTAGATCCGTTGCATTCACTAAATGACCACATCCATCACATTGATCACCACGTGCATCTTCATATTTACACCTTGGACAGGTTCCTTCTACAAATCTATCTGCCAGAAACCTATCACAAGATTCGCATAAAAGCTGATCTACACTTTCACTTAATATGTATCCTTCTGATTTAATTTTCAAAAAAAATGACTGCACAATTCTGAAAAATCAAATATTATATTGACTTTAAGATATAACTATGTTATACTTTTAAATGATTCTGCAGTTATTAGATTTATTTTACTCTGTTTGTTCTGGTGTAGTTGTACGACCAAAATAGTCGAATCCTATATTAAACCATCGATAGACATCATTATGTATGTCAAAAAATTTATTACAAATATTCTGAGGTGTTGTTTTTTCTTCCAAAGCTTTAGCTTCTGTAGCAGTACCATATTCATCAGTACCACTAAAAATTTGTTTTATTTTTATTACGAATTCAACACTTAAAAACCATCATTATTATCATTACATTATATAAGAAAAATACATACCTAATAAAAAGAGTATTATAATTTCTTTGCCTACAATATCTGTGAACAAGAAATTTATTTAAAAATATAAATATTTGTGTGACATTATTACAAAATTTAAGTATTATGAGACAAACCTGGCAAAAATATCGGCAGAAAGAACACAACCAATAATGTTTCCTAAATGAGGAACATTGTTAACATAAGGTAATGCTGATGTTATTAAGATATTTTTTTCACCTTTTTTTGGCAACCTAAAAATATGTAAATTTATGTTGATTATGTATTTATTATTTCTTTTAAGATAAAATAATTTATGTACATTTATGCTTACACAGGATAAGGAAAATTTTTTACATCAGGATATGATTTAGAAGACCAATTATTTGAAATATTCCGTATTTCTTCCTGATTAACAGCTTCCATTTCTTTCTCTTTTGTTGGACTAAGCTGAAATTAATATGAAATATAGGAAAATGTAATAATATATATTAATAATTATTAAAGTAAGTTTACATCAGCCGGTTTAGAAGGTTTAGAATTTAAAATAGCATTAACAGGAAACCAAGATGCAGCTTCAATACTTAAAATTGCTTTTAAGCCTCTCTCAAAACTATATTCTTTGATAGAATCCTAAAACAATTAAATATATAAGTATCATTAACTGTAACATTGATATTAATAAAAAAATATAACACTAATAATAAAACCTGAATAACTGTAAGCAATTCTATATTGGATAACCAATTTTTAATTGATAAATATTCTTTATTTAATTCATTCCCAATTTCTGTGACCATTATAGTAGACCATAGAGTTACCCAAATACATATATCTGCCAATGATAAGTCATTATTACCCTAAAATGATTTTAATTAAACTTTAACTTCGTTACAATAATTATGAATTAAGATTACATCAAAATAATAAATTACCTTAATTAAGTACTGCTTGTCTTTTAATGCATTATTAAGTTCTTTTAATAACGACCATAAACATGATTTTTGTGAAGTTTTGTAAATTCCTGTACTACCATAAAGTGTTATAGCTGGCTATAAAAATATAACAGTTATAATATTTTATTAAAATATATTATGAATATCTAAATCAATTTATTATATTTCACCTGTAACTGAGATATTTCCCATTCCAACCATTTATTATTAACAATTTTAAATTCTTCAGATAAAGGTATTATGAGCTGCATTGCTGCATTGGTACTAAATAATATTAACCCAGATGGAAATTCAATAGAAGGTAAACGGCCCAAATAGCTCGCTGTAAAGAATATAAAATAGAACATCTCATTTTAAGTCAATTACAACAATGTTGTATAATTAAAAGATTCACAATATAAAAAATTAATTTATTATGTATGATTATTGAATAAACAATTATTGAATAAAAACATATTTCTGTACTTCAATAAGAACATGTTTTAATTAAAAATCACAATGTTTTATTATTTCAAGGCTAATGTGATAATAATATTAAAATATAAATTATATGATAAATATATATATCTATTAAACATTACTAATTTAAATTACTACAGATTACTTATGAAAGTCAAAGGATTTAAAAATTATGATCTTCAAATGAAACAAACATATGATATTTCATCATATAATCAGAAATTGAATTATTTAAGGCGGAAACATTAAATTTCTCACCTTTTGGTTGTACCGTTTTTACAGTAACAGTTTGCTGAGCAAATTTAGCTGCAATTATTAATTTTAAGGTATTCGGATTGCCCTCGTTCGTTGAAATATTCATTTTTACTAATAAGTTAATAAATATTCACAATAAATAGATGAAAATATTTTCAGCACACAACCGACACATGTGAGCGACAAGTAAATGCAGTCTGGAAGCGGATGCCACGAATAGTTTCACAGCACATTGCCAATCTAACCTGAACCTGCTAACCTCAAAATTTTAAAAACACTTTTTCATTCATATTGTTCACTTAATAGTACCCATTACAATGTTTTTGGTTATGAAAAATGAAATCATGCAACGTAACTATTTATTTATTTAATGTAACGTAATATCGAATTGAACAAGCACTAAATGACAGTTGGTAATACCGAAAGTTATTGCATCTATGAACATTTTAATTGTGACATTTAATAACACTATATATTTATTATCAATTAATAATTTATTATCAACGAAATCTATAAATGTAAACACTCTGGTTTATTTTTTATTTCTAAATGTTTTTCTTTCATACAATATTTAAATACTTTTGTAGGTACAAATTTACTGGATACTAGTGTCCTCTGGTGTGAACTTTATACATTATTGAAGGAAATTTGATTTTGTAATATCGTAGTTAATTTTAACATTTCAATTTTATAATAATTCTAATTTATTATTGATATTAGTTGATGGTAATAATATGTAATATAGAATATTAATTTAATTTATATAATAATTTAGTATAGAATTTTACTGTTTTTAAATAGATTATATGAAATAAATTTTTTAGGGGAAAGAGTTATCAATTCAATAGTGTAAAATTATTTCAACTTCAAAAGAAAATGATTGTTTTATTAACTTGGGTCTTTATAAGTCGTATATTGTTATCAAATTGTGCAGAAAACATTGTACTAATCATTGCTGATGATTTGGATATATTTCTTGATGGCATGGTAAATATAAAAAAGAAATACGAAATGAAGAAACGTGTGAACTAATTAGACTGTTATTTTTAGACACCAATGCAAAATACATTGGATTTAATTGGAAGTAAAGGTGCAACATTTTTAAATTGTGTAAGCTAAAGATTTAATTTATTAAATTAAATTTATTACATTTAGAGATTAAATTTATTAAATTTAATTTAATAAATAATTATTAATTATAACTACGCTTAATCAAAAATAATTCTTTCAATAATTAGTTCGTTGCTTCGCCTATCTGTTGCCCAAATAGGGCATCAATTTTAACTGGAACATATCAACATAATCATTTAGTATTAAATAATTCAATTAGCGGAGGCTGTAATAGTATTAAGTGGCAAAGGATACAAGAACCAAAAACATTTGCAGCATATTTGAAAAAAGAAATGCTTTATACAACTTTTTATGCTGGAAAATACTTAAATCAGGTGCATATATACAAAATATAAATTATGATCAATTTCATATAAAGTAAAGAAATGAAATTTAATTTAAAAAATTTTATGAAGTATGGAGATAAGGTAGTAGGTGGATCTGGTCATGTACCAATAGGATGGGATTGGTGGGTTGGGCTTATTGGGAATTCAAAATATTATAATTACTCCTTGTCAATAAATGGAACTGAAAGAATGTTTGGTAATAAACCAAATGATTATCTTACTGATGTAATCGTAAGTATGAAAAAGTGTGTACATATATGTATATATATGCAGTGAATTTAAAATTACATTTCAGAGTGATTTGGCAGTAGACTTTATTAAGGCACGTAATCCAAATAGTCAACCATTTCTTATGGTTTTAGCACCACCTGCACCTCATGCACCTTTTACACCAGCAATGAGGCACATTGATAAATATAAAGATGTGAAAGCTAAAAGAACACCTAATTTCAATGTACAGACTCAAATGGTATAAGATTTGAGATAAATTTTAATGTTATTGCGTTATTAAACTGTTATTAAACTGTATTATTTAATAGGATAAGCATTGGTTAGTGCAAAGGGGTCCATCTCCACTTCCTGATAATTTATTGCCTAAGTTAGATGAAATCTATAGAAAAAGATGGGAAACATTGTTAGCTGTTGATGAGCTTGTAGGAAATGTATATCAAACTTTAAAAATGGAAAATCTTTTAGATAAAACTTATATTGTATTTACTTCTGATAATGGATATCATATTGGTATTTTATGCTTAAGTAAATTTTAACATAAATCAGATAAGAATTTATACATGGATTGTACATATTATTTTAGGTCAATTCAGTATGCCAATAGATAAACGTCAACCATATGAAACAGATATTAGAGTTCCATTATTAATACGAGGTCCTGGAATTAAACCATCAAAGATTGTTGCACCTATTAGCAGTGTTGATTTATTTGCAACAATTTTAGGAATAGCTGGTATACAGCGTCCATCAGATGGAACATCATTTTTAAAAAAAATATTACCAAAAAGTAGAACTCTGTTAATAGAGTATAGAGGCGAAAGATCTAGAGGTATTCCATTCTCAGGTTGTCCAAGTGATTATGATCCAAATCTTGCAGTATGTACATATACATAAGAACAATTGTATATGAGGAATGAATTTAATATAAATTTTATTTTTATGGAATTTATAATTTTTACAGTTATGTTCTAAAGATATGGCGTGTAAATGTCAAGATGTTGCGAATAATACTTTTAGTTGCATACGACATATATCTTCAAAATTTAACAATATTTTCTGTGTTTTTGAAGACAATAAGGTACTGTTAATAATAAGACAGAAAATATTATGTATTATTAGTGACATATTATTTTTTTATAGTTTATTAGCATATTATATTAGCATATTATATATTTTTTTTTGTAGCATTATATTGAGGCATACAATATAACAACAGATAAATATCAAATGGAAAATATTGGATATACTATGAAGCCTCATCATAGATACAGATTAAGGAAAAATCTTAAAAAAATGAGTATTTGTAAAAACGAAGAATGTGTTGTTACAAATATGGAATATACATATGTTTAAGTATTAACATATTGCGGATAGTGACATTATTACATATATTTTAAATTTACGAATAATAATACGAATGAAATGTAAGTAAATCAAATACGTAATATAAAATAAAACAATATATTATTATATTAAACTTTATATATATTTGATGTAATCATTGACATATTTATTTTATGTTTACTATGTTTATAAACGTATGAAGATAGGAACCGTTAAAAGTTAGAAATGCCGACAGCCGTCTTATTTCGAATTACTGCATTTATGGAAATTATGAGCGAATCTGGATATAAGAATAACTCGCCTTGCTTCCCGGGTACCTCGAGCAAACTGTTTTCTTAGCAAATATTTTTATTAAAGCCCCGCGGTTCGAATATCTGAATAGCAATCGCGCTATTTGGGGGCGGAGAAAAAGAAAACCGAATGAAGACAGAACGCAGAAATATGCTTTTGCCATATCCATAAATTTAATCTATTAAAACGTTTTGAATCATTTAAGGATTTATGAAATATTATGATACTAAAAATTTTCAATAAATTATCAAGATTAACGTAAAAAAATATTTTCATATTTTATGTTCTATAATCTTCTTTTTTTTTCAATGAATGAATCACAAATATTAGTTAAAAAATTTTTAAACTTACATAGATTCTATTCTTTTGATCCTAAATATCGGAGGTAACTAGCAAAGCAAAGTGGCCCGATTTGCTGCTTTTCAATGCCAAGCACCGTAAGAGACATCCTTTCATGTTGTATAAAAGAGCTTCGAAATGTTTGTACACACGTTAACCGTTCTATAGACTATTTAATCGTTTGTGCAGATGGTATTTGAAGGTAATATAATGTACATAAAATTACACAGAAATTGTTATAAAATTATTTCGTTTTTTTTTTCAATTAATAATGTGAATAAATTTTCATAGATATCACAATAATTTTTAAAAATATCTGCGAAATGAAATGAATTTCCGAATTAAATACAATATAATTCCAAGAATTAAATTTTACCTCAAAATTAATATTAGAAGCGTAAAATTTCCGACTAGAGGAATACATAAGTCGAATTATGACACAGTGTGTTTCACTCAAAAAGAAGCACAGCTGAAAATGCAGTATTGAAAAAGAGAGTTTGCGGATGTTTCGGTAAACAGCATGAATGTCTGCTCGATTGATCGGGTGGAGGATTAACAGGCCTCGGCTTGAATTGTGAAGTCGTTACATCGTCAGTGAAACGTGTAAGTCGGCTTGCGAAAAGTCCTTTTTTTTTCCTCTCTCTTCATTGATCGCCAGAGCGAGTGATCGCTTCCTTGTGCATTAGGATCAATGGCTTTCGTTGGCTTCCGAGTTTTGGATTCTAGCTTTCTTGCCCCCCGGGGATTTCGGTTCTCGGTTCAATTTTTAACAATTCATTCCACAAAACGGGTCGCAACGTATAGGTTAGTAAAATATTAGTAAAATTCTATTTTATTTATTCCACAAAACGAGTCGCAACGTATAGGTTAATAAAATATTAGTAAAATTCTATTTTATTTATATATATCCTGCTGGAGTGCTGATTGACAATTGAAACCTGTTCAATAAATATTCCAATGTAGTAGAAATATAAAAATTTCGATTCAAATTAATCTACATTTTCAAATAGAATATATTTTCCATTAGGTTATCTTGATCATTCTCTTCTTTTGACATGAACATTAATATAAGAAACATAAATTTGCATCAAGTACTTTGTCAGAATTAGAAAACAATAAGTTATAAGCTTCCTTCGCTAAACTTTGATTCCATGAAACTTGTGAGTCCTCATTAAGATTTGTGAATTAAATTCTATACGTCTGGAAGAATGTTATGGTGGAATATTATATGGAATGTTTTTCGAAACGAATATTTTCTATTAGATTTCGTATTTTGAAGTATTATTTTATGATATATATTAACAACTTACATATCACTTGCATAAATTAGTAGCATATCTTGTAATATTTATATTTATTTGGAGAATATTATTAAAACATATACATATATATTTGACTAAAGTTATCAAATATACTGATTAGAAAAAAAGAAATAAAAGAGAAAAACCAGAAGATGTTATGTTCCCACAATATGTATTAGTAAGTTATATATTCGCTAAAAAAAAAAGTATAGAAAATACAGAAAGAGAAGTGTCAGTATTCCTAATTGAAGATAATTTCAATAGTATTGAATTTCATGGCCGATAATAATAAAAGCGCAGGACTCGCATTACGGAACCGCTTATCCGGACAACAGTAGTCAAATCAAACACGAAGCTATTAACTAGGTCAACATTTCGGGTTTGGGGGTACTTAGTCCCGACTACTTGGTACCTTCGTCAGTGAGCTGCACGTCATATGTATGTATTTGCACATATACAAAGCATGAATTCCACGGTGAACAAGAGCAAAGCAGCCGTGTCGGACGGTCTTAAATAAATATCTAATGTGCAGGGGTCGTACGGACTCTCGATGCCCCCACCAATATTGTTTTAGGCACGGCCCTTGGCTAGCGAAGTTTTGTAACTCGAGAAACGAGCGCCACTCGTGGCTGCAACGGACAAGATACCAATAGGTGTCAGAAGATCTAGTCGAGTACTTAAGTTCTCGAGATATCCTGTCTACACTTGTGTTCCTGTATCTCGTAACGCAACATCTATCCTTCTGTGTGAACTGTGCCAGCTGCCAATTTTTCTATTCCAATATAGGTATTGTATCTATGCTACTCTGTGATCTATGATTACAATTCTATCTTAAGCGTTTTTCACTCTATACCATTTTCGTTCATTGTCAGAGTTGTTTAAACACTTGTTTAAAATGGCGGGAGAATGTAAAGCACGAATATTTAAATATTTCGAAAGTTAGAAACTAGTGAATTAGAATTTACTTAAAATAATAAAAAAGGAAGTTTAAATAAGTTCAAGAATGATCGTTTCCATTCATAAGATGATAAATTACTAATTGATATAAATCCATAAAATAGAGATAAATGAGAAATCAAGTAAATGATGCAATTACATATACATGTACATATATGTACATTTACATAATATATATTTCATGATATATTTGTAATATATCTATCGATATGTAATGTATATATATATATACATTACATATATATACATATGTAATATAATATATATAATATATATACATATGTAATATAATATATATATAATATATATACATATGTAATATAATATATATAATATATATACATATGTAATGTAATATATATAATATATACACATGTAATATATATATATATGTACCATGAGATATCATATAATAATTATTGATTAAAATTTCGAATTTGTCATTTCGAATCATCTTATCAGATCAAACACTTGTTATTAGTTTTTTCGATAAATGTTTTCACGACAGAAATCTAATTGCAAATATTGTTTCAGATTTTCTTCAAGAAAGCGGGACGCTTTTTAATAAACGCAGTAGGTACGTATACCGATTCTGTCTTCTTTCGTTTCTCGTTTCGTTCGATGTAAGAGGTTCGCTTCTACTGGTATTTGTTACGGAAATAATTAATTAGTAGCAGAAAGTTCTCCCACTTTGTCGCTCTTTTCCTCGCTTTTTCTAACTGTGTGCCCCTCTTCTCTTCGGTGTACCGACTCATAGTTGCGCTCAGTCGGCTGCTGAACCCCTTTTGCTCATGCAACCCTTATTACCGTGTCGCAGCTCGGTTAACACGAGCGGGTTAATGAAAAGCTCGAGCAAATATAGAATTTCTCGTAAAAACTACAAATTACTGCTGTGTCGGGTGCATAGCTGCGTGCAACGTACTTCGTCCTCCTACTCTTTTCTTTCTCTCATCCTTCTCTCCATTCCGTTTCTCTCTCTTCTTCCTTTTTTTTTTCTTTTTTTTTTTCGTCCGTGAAATTATACAACGGTATAATACGCGAGAATAGGAAATAATAAAATGTTTCTGGACGTACTTCGCGTCCCGAAGATCGCGTCGGGATTTTATGACGGAGAATTCGCGGGATCGTGTGCGAGATGAAAACGCTATTCGAATATGTCCGCGTTTCACGGGTTTTTTCTCGTGCCGCTTAAAAGGCCGAAATGAACGTGCCCGTAAAGTTTTTAATTTCGCAAGAACCGTGCTACCTCTACCGTAAATGTTCCGTGAAAAAAAGTAGCGTCCATTTCGTCGAAAGAAAAGAATAAAACAACCATGATCAAAATGCTAAAGATGTATATATCATACATGTATACCTTTCCCTATGTATAGTTAATACCGCGATTTGCTAGTAAATTTTGTTAATTTTATTAATCTTCAATACTTATATTAAATTTCGCGAATGAGATATATATATATATATTTTTTGGAATATGTTTTGGAAGAAATACTTTGATCTCCTTCGATATGTTCAATTTTTACAATATAGCTAGAAAAATTTGTACAAGTAGTAAGTTTGATCAATTATTTCTATCACAGAAGATACGATATTAAAGAAATATATAATTTTAGATATGAATATTTAACGTGTACGTCATTAACACAAGAACGATCCAGAAGACATTAATGATCGTTCTCAATGAACCGCTGATCAAAACGAATTACGAACGTCAAAGCAATGCAACCTCTGTTTCTACAATTGCAACGCTTCTTCGATGTTCAAAGAGTTCCATACAGTTCCACGTGATTCAAGACGCAAACACGATGAATTTACAGCTAGCGGTATAAGCAGCAGGAACAAAGACAACACGCCAGGTTATCTCGCATTATATTATTACACTTCTGGCCCGTGTTTGTCAGTTTAAAACCAGGAGCCATTAGCAGGTATTATTTTAGCCGTGATCCACTGTTAGCGGGAACAATGGCGTCACTACGGGTTACGTCCCACGATATTAAATGAGGCGAAGTGATACATTTCGAGGGGATAGTCGAGCAAATAGGGATGATGCCGTGATGGCACGAGGGATAGGAAAGGGAAAGGGAGGATAGAGGAAAGAGAAAGAGACACGATGATATAAAGAAGGAAATCAGGATAGAAAGGGAGGATGAGAAAGAAGGGAAACAGATATATAGAAGGAGATAGAGAGGGAACCTGGTCAGAAGCACAAGGGTTGAGAAGAGGAAAGGGACACAGCACGTATTACGTTACGCCCCTGGGCTGTGTAAATACCACAGCGCTGTAATCTAGAGTTAATGGTGCTCTCATGATACGAATGTCTATTAAAGCCCTCGAAACTCATCTACAAGAACTACCGAGGATGTTCTTTGTGGAATGAACTCAATAACACTTACCTGGCTCGCGCCCGTTGCCTATTTAATCGCAAAATAAGCGGCCTTTCGATTCTTCTACTACTGTGAATATTAACGAAGAATCTCACAAAGAGAAAGTAAATCGATGAAAAATCTTATAATATAGTTCTCTTGCATAGCTATATGTTCTGGAGTTGAACTTTGCTAGGATTATTTTGTCATTCGTGAAATATTCATGAAATTAATTCACTTCGCCGAACTCAGTGATTCAGATTAGGTATCGCGGTTTTGGAAATGAAACGAAGTTCGGCGCGTGCGCGCGGTTCTTTGACGCGAACGATCAAAATTGAACGTGATTTATCGAGGACTGTGACATGCGACGTCGCATAATATGTCAGCCGAGGCAACAGGCGAAAATAATAGTTTGGAGAATTGTAGGCGATATCAATGCGCAACCGGCTGGCAGTGTCTCTGACAGCGCAATTATCTGGTCTCGCTTGCGGTTGCACGCCAACCCCTTTTATTATCACCATCCCCAGAATCAGCGCTCCTATCATACACGTTCTGCCCTAATGCTCGCGTATTGCCGGGGATTGTCAGATGATATCTATCGAGCCTTGTTATATAAATCACTCTGACTGATTTTTGCATATATATTAGTTTCCTTAATTTCTTTCTTCTTCTCTGCAATGACACCAAGATGTTTTGTCACTTGAAAAATCTCTAATTTAAACGAAAAGAATATTACTTAACTCATTCTATGATGTAATTAATACGTAAAATTTATTCATTCATTCATTCATTTTAGATCTATGCGTGATTGAATGATATTACGATATGTTGAGTAATTTTCTTACTGGCTTGTTTTGTTAATATTATAAAAACTTCTATCTCAAAGATCAAAGTATATAGGCATTCGATTTATGCCTATATAAGCCCATCGTTAATAGCGATGATTTAGAGAATTCTGGTATCTATTATAGTTTCGTCGAACGCTATTGATTAAAAGACAATTTGTCTGACCATTTATGATTCTACGTACGAACATCCTGCGGTTTCGAGGTCTCTCTATTATTTCCAGCTACGGTTACAATACCGATATTGAACAGTAATCAAAATTCGTAGTAATCAAAACTCGCGTACTCGTATTTAACGAAAATAGGCGAATGTATTAGATTGTGACACCAAAGTGATCGTGCCATTTATTTTCACATCATAAAAATTACAGTATGAGGTGAGCGTGCGCGCACATTGAAATTGTAAATTGAATTTTTCCTCTCCAAACATAAGCGAATTTTGAAGAAAATTTATTTACATTAAACGTTTCTGTTTCTCTCTAATGAAAAAACAGAATTTAAAAAAAAAAAAAACAGAGATGTAAAAAATGCGATAAAAAAAGCAACGAATCTATTAGTCATGTCAGAGGATAGTCTTAACATCTGAATTCATTGATAACAGACAACTAAAAAAAAAAAAAAAAAAAATTTATTACAGACCGATCAATCCTTCACGACACAACGCAGGTACCTATATCTTTCTAATTTACATGCTTGGACCTTTTTTTTTTATTTCATCGATTATCATTGAGCCAAGTGAAAAGCTCTTTTCCCGGACGACACGCGAACGAATCGATACTTGGAACGAAGAGCCTGAAGGCGCGATTGTATAATAAAATAGAGCCGGTCGGGACAGATGAAACGTTGAAACGGTGGACAGGTTCACGCGTACGTGCACACGTGTCGAACGTCCCTGGCCAGCACGTTAGCACGCACCTGTCAACTCAGAATGTAATCGCGGAAATCAAAGAGACTGTGTTCAACGACGCGAAAGATTCTGCATTGATAGAGCCGCATTTGCCGAGGTGACAGCGAAAAGAGACGATCCGAGGGGTGTTACTAGGCAGGAAGCCATTTTGAGTTACTGACTTGATTAACGAACAGCCAGGAGAGGGTGTACATCTGTGCCTTTGCACGAAAAGCAACAGTGGGAATTCTTGTTTCAACTGGCGAAAGGGAATCCTTATGTACGTGATAATCGAATAACAATGGTTTCGAATGGTCGGTGTCGTCATGATTACGCGACTGATTATCCTCTGTTGCAACGTACAACGAAGCATGTGTCCGATTACTCATTCTCTCCTTTGTTCCTTCATTGTAAATTTTTAATTTTTCGAGGATAGAAGATTCAGAGAAGAATTCACATTCATTTTTTTCAAGATATCGGAGAGTATCTGTATAGAATAGTATTCTATTTTGAGCGTCCTGTTGAAATTCTTCAATTCTTAAATGCATAAAAATCCTCAGATACCACTAATAGAATGATGAAACGTTTATAAATAATACTCACGTATTAGAAAAGCCCACTGTTAAACATTACGGAGCTATGTTCGGTATCATGCTGTTCTCTCGATGAAACCACGGATATCCAAAAGATATCGCCGAAAA
>CAJDYZ010002356.1:2339-14672 GCA_903986555.1 Heterotrigona itama
TACGGTGAGAACGAATTGGATAAATGTATATAATTAATACGAATTTCTAAAATTATCAAGACACGTAATATTTCACCTTCGTTCTTGAGAGAACATTTTCTCTGCAGATCAGACATTTTTTAACTCTTGGTGCACAAGCGTTACAGCAAGCTACATGCCCGCAGGGGCTGAAAAGCATTTCACGTTTTCCATCGGAGCAGACCAAACACTCGTCGATTGTTGCCGATGGAGCTGCCGGTTCGATATCGTGCCTGGAATTATAATTGTGTATGTACGAAAGTTGTGTTTTAAAAATATATCTATAATCAAATCGTTAATGAATGCTGTAGTCAAATAATACGATTTATTTCTGCATTTCTGTCAGAGATTTCACACGGGGAAAAGTATTTCTTAAAATCCACGGAATCACGGATGGTAGCAACGTTGGGAAAAATCTCACTTTGTATGCCTGTATTTGAAATTTCTCAATGAACCGCGACACCACAACAGTTTCGCCAGCATGGCTACAGTGATGAGATAAAATGCAATTACTAACGATTCCCTGTCTTTGTGGCAAGTGGTTAGTGTTTTGCAGAGATTCGGATCCGGGCAGAGGTCGAGCGGAGTCTGTCCCTTCTTGTTCTTCAGTTCGAGATCAGCCCCGTGGGCAGCGAGGAAGCAAGCAATGAATGAGCTACTCTTCTTGTCCTGTCCTTGCGCGCCCAAGCCCATCAGGAGACGTCCTACGTCCTGGACATCCTGCAGCTGTCGCAGCTGCGACAAAGTGTGATATCTCAAGGCTTCGTGAAGAGGCGTGTCGCCGTCCTTGTCTGCCACATTCAAGTTAGCGCCCTCGCGTACCAGCAGCTACAACAGGATTTACGAGCCGCGTTTAATTATCGAACCGCACCGTCGCGAAATTAATCTGTCGGCTCAAGAACATTTTCATTCACGTATGAACTGGCGTGTTTCGAATTGTTCGACCGAATTCTCACCTCCCTCTGATTTCCTCTATTTCACGAGCAGGCTAGACGCGCGAAAATATGGTACAAACGGGGCAAGTAGTTACGCTACCAATCCTCAAACGATTTGTAATCGAACGAATTTTGACTTGAAATATTCATTTCTATCAGGTGCACTTTATTTCTTATTTCTACTTTGCAATGTTTTTTAACTTGTTTAATAGCAGGTGGAGTGTAAATTATAGTATAAAGAAATAAAGATCACAAAATTATAAATTAACCGTGTTTAATCAATTTTTTGTCACTTTGAGGATTGGTAGTTTTTTGAAAATACTGAACCGTCACAGATGATTTCTGTGAAATACTGTCAATTCCAGTGTTAACCCTTTGACTGTTTAGTCCGTATCATAGTATCATAAATATAGTCTAAAATATTTACAATACGTCGAAAGGTGGATGTATTTTAATTTGTTACATCCTTCTCATTAAATATTAAACTTCTAGGTTTTTGATAATTTTAGCTACTTAAGTCAGAGATTTACAGTGCAATGTAAAATCAAGTGTTAGATTCTAAACGCAAAAGTTGATATGTACAAATATTAATGTAAAAGTGATTTACGCTATTTAATAAACTATATTAAATTGTATTCACATCTATTTAATATTATTTAATGTATTTACATAATATTTATTCTGATATTTATTTTGATCAAAATTTGACTTATATATTCCTCTATCCACCAAAGAATATATCCCACATATTTATAGAGAATTACACGGGGCAAATCTGATCTGTGTTAACACTTTTATTCGTCAGTGTATATAAAACATTAAATCATCGTTCAATAAAGTTATCTCAGGTCGAGCAAGAGAAAGCTCTTATTGAGGAAGATACTTCGAATGAAATTGAGATTAATGCTCGGAACGTGTTTTTTGGAAAATGTCGGAAATGTTCAGTGATTCGTTTGTGGAGCATTGGATCGGAAGTGAGGGATTTCTTTTCGACGGTGAAACAAACGTGCTACGTACACGAACAATCTGCGTGTGTTGTCGTTCGACAGCGAGATGCAACGCGGTCTGCAAATTAACGTTTTGCAGATCCAGGTCAGCTTTTCCAGCACGTGCCAGCTGTTCAGCAACTTCGACGTGATTGTTCAGAGCAGCCAGATGAAGGGCCGTGTAACCGTCGTCCTTTTTCTCGTCAACTATCCATGGTCTCGGAAGTTTCGAGAGCAGTACCCGCATTGCGCTGCAATCACAAGAAAAATACCACGTTTAGTGTATGACTGACAAACGATAATTTGAACGGGAGAGAAGTTCTTCGTTCGCTTCCATTCGAATTTTAAGATGAAAATTTTGTAAAAATTTTTTAATCCTTTATATTGTAATTTTCATTCTTTTGTTATTTAATCCTGATACGAGTGAAATTTCATCCCACTCGAATTTTCTCTCGACATGATATTTTCATCATTGCAACAGCAATTCTCCTTCTTTCTTGATCTTACTGATTTCCAAAATCAACAATGCGAAATGTAATTTCTTTCGATACATTATATGTTTTCATTTACGTTAACATAAAAATTGTTAATAAATAGAATTCATATTTTTATGTTGCAATAAATTGGATGTTTTACACGAATTTAAATGACATCGCGTCAATTAGTTTCAACTAAATTATTTCCTACGATTAATCATTATTTGACTTGTAATTTGCATATACAATGCATGTATTTATATTTCATATATTATCACTATTATTACTATGTAGTACATTATATTAATTCTTTTTACCTAGGAAATTATTTCTGAAGAAAGGAAATTGGATAAAATTCACCTTCACGAAAAGGAAAAAGATCAACTCAATGACCATTGTGCTCGTTTGGTGATGAAAAAAGTTTGAAGCACGCGCGATTGAAGCAAGAAATGGTGATTTTCTATTCGCAAGTTCAAAACGGATTTGTTATCAAAGGATGGGGCAATCAATTACATTGTTTGGCAAACGTTTGTAATTCGATGCCGATATTATTGCTACGTATTAGTGTCTCGCATCGTGCAGTTAACCGATGATAAATCGCGCGAAATCAAACAGATATTCGTCGTCTGCGGATTTTCGCCGCTGTCGATGCGAATAGTTAGTTTGCGCAGAAATCAACTGAAATCCTTTCGGTTTATAGCCACGGCATCATTAACAGACGCGGTTGTCGATTAACAAATCCTGTAAACTCTGCCTGGTAATGACGTTGTTCGTAGATTATTTAGTAACAGATGTTTACGATGATACGCCCACGTTCCCGTGTATTCCATGCAGACATATCATTACATTCGAATTGTGAAATTGTCAATAAAACTCTTGAAATTTATTCGTCTTTTTTTCAAATTCTATTTCATTCGTCACTTTGCTTGGAGCTCTTAAATATTACCTGTGTGTTAATGATAATTATATTAACCGATACTCCTTTCTCCAATTCAATTTGTTTCTTAATATTAAATTAATAAAAACTTAATAATAGTTAGATAAATACCTAGTTAAGTTATCATTAATAATAATACTCTATTCGTGATCTTATCTCTTTTAACTTTTATATGTGACTTTTATCACTGAGACTTCTTTTGCATCCAGACAGTATAATTATTCATACTATTGTGGACAGTTTCAACTGCAACAGTCACTTTTTGGTTGTAAGTAATTATCGTGTAATTATGGAGATTTTATTTCGTTGATGTTTTTCAAAGATACAACTATGGCTGTGTTGCTTGTAGACCCCATAGAGAGTCTCTCCTCGAGGCTACAGATGAAAAGAGACGTGACAGCTGCCTTCTGACAGGACCTCCTCGAGGCAACAGCACCGCTCTGCATATATTTGAATTTTGTACGTGTGCAAGTCTACGTAAATATATGTACACTGGTTTGCTTTGAAAGTATTTGAACACTTATCATACAAAATTTTTACATTTATATTCTAATACTTTATTGTGAATGCACACTTGTAGTGTGAGAGCATATGGAGTGATCTGTTAATGAGCGAATTTCTTGTATCTAACAGTAAGTGAATATTAATTTACCAATTATTTAATTAATTAAAAGTGTTTTTTATTATCGAAGAGAAACTCTTTACAATAAGTTGTATGAAACAATATACATAGTAGACTCTCAATATATTATCATATTCTCACTATTTAAACTTGGAATGTATATGTTACAAAGTTGTTAATTGGAATTCAAAATTAAATGTATATGAAAGTTACAAGACATTTATTGCAAGCATATATCATATTTAGTAATAAAGTAGTATACAATATAGACAGTCATTTCAAGTATGTAATAATTCACTACTTAACTACACTTTTAGTGTCTGAAAATTTAGTCCTTAAAAAACTTCAGAAAGCTTGGGAATCTACTTACAGACTGTAATATGTTTTATCAAAACTAAAATAATCTTAAAACAGTTACGAGTGAAAAAGGCTTAGTACATACATCCATAACTTATATATCTTATTAAAATTTTTAAAAATCATAAAAATCTTAAAAATATTGATACTGATTGAGAAAAGACTCGATATTTATTATTCAACTCTATTACTTAATTATTATTCATTATATTAATTTTAATTCAACTTCAATGATCAAAATCATTGCCCAGTCGGTAGCATGAACGATTCAATTACGATGTTACGGTAGCATCTTTCGTACCTACCGGCGAGTAAAAGAAAGAAACGGGTGGAAATGCTATTTGCGTGATTAACGGAAACAGTCCATTACTTGCATCGACTCGTATAATTGTCGCTTTACCGCAGAATCGATTTGCTCGCGCCTAACGCTCCTTTCTCTGTTCTCTATTCGATTTCTCAACGTCATTACGCTCCTCCATTTACGCCTGGGAGGCCGCCATTCAAGACTATAAAATTTTTATGCTGCCTCGCTGGGCGTATATTTTTTTATTAAGCCCGGTTTTGCGAACGCTCGCAACGCTGCAATCGCAGCCGCGAAATCGCGAATTCGCCAATTTTATCAATATAAATATTCAACAGGGATCAGGGGATGGTATTGCGAGTCGTAAATTGTTTAATATTAATTAAGAGTCGCGTCCGATATCATTGGCGTGTTGGGAATGGCACCTTTATATGGATATGTTGCTAACAAAGTAACAAATTAGCAATTCAAATATCTAGAAATAATTTGATCTTCTACCAAGAAGCTTAATCCTTATAAATATAATAAAGAATCATATGGATTGTTAATTCGTTGTTTGTATCTATCACTTCTTGTCGTTGCTATTACTACTATTAGGAAAGTATTAATAACAATCGAAAGTTTGTAGATTTTGTACGTAAAAAGGAGAAAGATAAATAGAATTTTATTAAGTAATATCACGAAGATAAAATATTCTTTAAAAACAAAATTTTTTCAACGTATCAAGAACGTGATTCGTTACGGCCTTTATAATAATGATTTATAAATTACGAAAATTTCCCAGTAAATTGACTTCGATCATACAATTACCAAGCTATAATACATGATTAGTAACGCTTATAACACGCTGTACGCTTCATACTGGTTATTAGCCTGGCAATTTTGCACTCGTTTAATTTAATCACTTTTTAGAACGAGAGAAACTTAACACTGCAGAGTTTTCGATACATTTTTAATACACTGTTTTACGAGTATTAAACAAACCTACAATCTTGCTACAGTTTGAAACATTGAATTTTATCGGTGTAAATCGATTATACCAGAAATAATGATGGCTCAATTACAAGATTTATGATGCTCATTTTTATCGAATATTATATCATATTTACATATTATATTGTAACAAAATCACTGCTTCTTGGTAATATAGTGTGTAAATCAACTAAGAAAATTTTTCTTATGATTATTCCATTATTCTAACTTATTTACTATTATTATAAATAGTAGTATTATAAATCTATATATGAAATACTAGTAGTATTATAAATCTATATATAAAATACTACTACTATTATAAATCATATATATATATAAAATCATAAGTAGTAATTATCGTAAAAATAAACTCATAAGTAGAATAATAGAACGTGTGCATTATTCTACTTATGAATTTATTTTTATGATAATTACCACTTATGATTTTATTTGTATCATTATATTTGGTCGAGTTGTACGTAACAATATGTAAATTTCCCAAGAGTGTACAAGTTTAGTGTGATGAATTTTGTCATCTTCTGAATTATTGAAAGATATACAATTCTCACATTTGTTTATTTTGTTTGAAACTTGAGATACGTATTTTTCAACGTTATAAAGATACAAAATAGTTGAAAGTGCGTAGTAGGTGCATAGTTGATCATAAATTATCCCTTCTGCATTTTAACGAATAATACGGTTCTTTGTTTTTCAAGATCTCAATTCGTTTTCAACTTTTATTCATTTGATTTTAATATAAATTGATAAAACTGATCGGGTGATTTTCATGTTCTACCATCTTATTACGTTGCTTAGAATTGAACGATGAGGAAATAATCTTCGGGGGAGGGAAAAGTCCGTAGTAGAAAAGGAAATAGTCGACGTTATACGGAACTCTCGAGATATTTCCGTAATTCGACTTGGAACTTCCGAATTTCAAACTAGCTTTCGATCGTCAGGGGACGATCTCATGATTCGGAGAGATTAAGAGTTCGAGAATAAAGTGCATCGGGAAGATTCTTTGAGACGAACGAATTATAAGAATAAGTAATTGAATAAGAGAAGTAGAACGTTTCACCATAATAAGATAATGTATCTATGCTTTCCCGAATATTTTAAAATTTAACATAGAAATGCTGGATGGAAATAATGATTAATTTTATACGTAAGTATTATTTGTGAATAATTTTAAATTAAAACTGTAATTAGAATGTGCCGTGAATTTAAACGATTGCTGCCTTGTAAATTGTTTTGATATCGATATAATTACATAAATTGTTTTGATTATTAAATAATTTAAATTTAAACAATTGTTGCCTTGTAAATTGTTTTGATATCGATATAATTATTATATAAATTGTTTTTGACATTGATATAATTATTACTTAAACGATTTATTATGAATATCTTGTAAATTGAAACAATTATTACTCGAATCATTTATTTACAAGTATTTGTTGAAAATCATCGTTTCCCAATTTTGCAATTATTGAAATTATTTAATAATTGAAGTTCTATGATGCGCACATAATTTCCAAAAATTAACAAGAAAAATTATAATTGTTGACGAGTAATCTCGTTATATTTATGTTTTGTTGTTCACGTAAAAGAAAAAGCAAGCAAATATTACTTTCAATAAAATACATACAGAATGGCACAAAAAGAACCAATTTACCAGGAGTTTAGCTGCAGCGTCGTCCAAAAATATTTTCCTCTCCAAAATAAATATTTTCTTGCCTTCGTTCAACTACATTTCCAATAGGATCAAACCGCTGTTGGTTAGAATTACAATGAATTAAATAAATATTGCTCTGATAATAAAATTGTCAAAAACTGGAATTTTAATATTAACATGTTATTATTTTCAAAAATACGATACTGTTGAATAGGTTATTATAAAATTAAATTTCAAAATTTAATTATAAAATTATATGTTATTTTTAGACCCTTAATTGCAGGATTATTATAGTAATAATTTGTGTACATCACAAAGATTTCTCTCTGATAGTAATCAAACTAAATCAAATTTAAGCTTCCAAAATTAATATCCTAATATCCATAATAATAATATTAATTAAGGATTAATTTATTTTTCAATGGTAAGTGTCGCAACTTATTTTTTAATTTCTTAGCTTAACTTTTAATCTCCGAATTTTCATTACCTTTTAATTTTTATAAAAAAATTTGATTTCTAATCTTTTCAAATTGTCAACGTTGACTATATTTAATCTTACAAAATACTTTTTGAAACTAATAAACAAGATTTTTGAATAATAAGAATGGAACGTGCCACCGCGGGTAAATCTTCAGTACAAGTTCAGTATAACATTTTGAAGCCTCAGAGTAGCCTGGTCGATTCTGGGTCAAGAATAAAAGGAGGCATGAGCCAATAGTTTGTGACGTTTAGTTGTTTATTAGCATTGATGATGCCATTTGCACGCTTTATTCGTAGAACAGTTTCATCCTTGAGGCGTGTAGACATTTTGAAGTTGGCCTAATCGCGCGCTCGCGCTTGTGCAATGCACGAGCAACGATGCATTAATTGGCGGGTGAAGGAAAAAAAAAAAGGAAAAATGAACAGCTTCATAAACACGAGAGTAATAGCAAATATCGTCAGAATCGCGTTGCTTGGTTGCTGTAACTGACACATGTGTGACGTATCTTCCACTGTGTGTAAGTGTATGATGTGACGTGCTCAGATATCGAACATGTCGCCGTCACACGATGTCTCGTTCTATATCGTATATATACACGTTTCTGACATCCAGGCATAGATTCACTTGCGATTTTAACGTCTACGTAAATGTTCGATGCGCCCGACTCCCTTTTCATCGAGCTTTCCAAGAGTCGCGTTTGCTTTCGCAATTTTTATAACGATCTAAAAAATATATAACGGTTTTAGAATATTACGCAAGAAAATATATAAAATATCCAAAGTAGAATATTTCGTAGATGAACGAAATTTCTATTTAGGTTCTGTTCTCTTCTGTTTAGTTACTGTCATGGAATTATTCAAAATGTATAAGGAGTCTGTAGTTCTGGCGATCGATAAAGATACAGACTTCTATTTATTTTCTATTTTTATCAAAGGAATATTTCGTATACTCTTCTTCGGCTGCAAGGTATAGGTATTCAGATATTTCGACAATGAAGAGAAGCTATAACTTGAATATCAACTCAATTTCAGTTCAACAGAACACTTTTCTTCCGATATTTCCGAAAGTGCAGAGAATTGTAATCTGGCCACTGTCCGTCGTAAACGAACGTGAAAAACATAGAAACATCGTCAAGGGACCATCGTTAATTCCTCGACTAGCATAAACAACAAGGAACGAATACTGATAACACGTCGCGGTCAAAATAATTGTAAAGGGGGAATCTCGTTAATGAATAGCGCGGTTCAGCATACAGGCGAGATACTTGCTCGAATCTCGTTCACTTTGTATCGGTATCGTCCTACACGCGTGCGGTCCGCGTGCACGGACATACATGTGCATATATCGTACATTTAGTGAGTCACTGACAAACGAGGCATCATTGCAGAGTCTACCGAGAACGCGATGTACACGCGCCTCTGTTTCCGATGTGCGGTTCGCTCGTTCTGCTCGCGGAACGTTTCGCTCGATGGTTGTGAGTCAGTAAAAGAGATCACATGGCGAAGTGCTAAATATATAATTGACATAGTGCAACCTACGGATCGTGCACCCGCACCTCTTCTCGATTCGTGCCGATTTTTATTGTGTCCGCGCGTCGCAATCGAACGAACCATTTTCCTTCGTAGCTATTATAATAGAACGTCGATTATCCGATTGTAATTGGGAAACAGATCATCACAGGTACGGACTAGCGGTTTACTCGGGTAGTCGAAATTCGTGAACATGTCATAGATGCCAGATTAGAAGAAGAAATTCAAACAGTTTTCAAATATCGATGTTGATTACGCGGATTTAATAATGCGTGTAACGATCTGTAAAGCATCTTTGTGTATCCTTAGCCATTTGTTTTTATTCTATGTTTCAAGGGATTGTTCCTTTATTTAAATAAATAAATAATCAGTAGATGCTTTAAAACTACTAGTAATTATCTAATTTTGTATTCGAGTCGAGAACTTTCTCTTGAATTAATGGACCTGATAAATGGTAAACCAGCAAGATCCATTTGTACATAGCCCGATCTAATTTATCATCATATTTTCAAAACTTCCATGGAGATGAAAGTTCCTTTCGTTATCTAAGTTATCTTGAACTTTTAGCAATCTTGATTCATTATTTTCAACGTTAATTATAGAGTTCCAAGATTATATTTTATTCAGCTGAATTAGATTTTTTCTTCTTTAAATGTTCGATAGTATCTGATCTTTAATTTCAGTGTCACTTCATCTTTCAATACTCATAAATTGTAAATGAAATCTATATGTATTAAACTCACAATCAAACGAGACACTGAAATAAGACATTTAAAGCAAGAACGATCCCAAAATATAAATATTAGTTTATCATAATTTTAATTAGGTGACTCATCCTACATCGAAAATTAGAATAATCAGTGTTTCGGATGATCGACATTCTATTGCATTGATATAAAGAGTCTTAAAATATTTTTCTTTTTTTTTAAATTATCTATAATCTTTAATATCTCTACATGTACTAAAAACGCCCTGAATCTTTCGAACAAGCCAATAATTTAAATAAAAATATGTAACATAATCTACGAACAAATGGACCTCTAGCGATTGATCAAAAAACAACGTGAAATGATCTAGTTCCTAGTAACATTACTTTTTACTTTACTTATTTATTTATTTATTTCGTTGACTCCATTTTCAATGGGATTACACACAGTGGATTGGACAAAGTGAACTACTTTTTGGAGACTACTTGATGTTGATGATGGATGATTTAAACTAAGGAATAAAGCACGTCAATTTTGGTTGTTGAATAATGGTCACTTCTGTGGGTAAGTTCTGTACGCTTAATTGACGCTTAAACGAGATAAATCAGGCTTGACGATCACGGGGATTGCGCGAATACGAATCTGAATGTAATTTGCGCTTTCTAAATGTATCGTAAGTACATTGCAATGCCTGGTTCGTAACAGATGTTGTGTAAGTAACAATATGACTTTTGTGTTCTTGACAGAAGTTCCTTTGGAAATTGAACGTCACTGAAATTGAATATTTAGATACTGCAATCAATTTATATGTGTCATTATGTACACATCACACAGTCATAAATATTAGATTATTCAATTATATATAATATAAACTGAATATTTCTCATTGCTTTTTTATTATTAGTTATTTTACAATAAGTTTATTATTTACAATAAGTTTATTTCACTTGCGTTATACGCGTCTCATAAAATTCTGTTCCTTTACATATGTATTGATAGAAATAAATATTCCAGTAATTTACTTTCATTCTTACATGTATGAAAATGATACAAGTTAGTTAGAATTCAGGATTCGTAGTATTCTATTATTTTTAACAGTAAAAAATAAGATGTGATATTTAGATACGGTTAATTACCATACTTGTAAGATATGAGCTTTGAGATATAATTACATTTCTTACGGGAATTCATATCGTTTAATAGAATGATATATTCTCTGGAATTTATAAGTTGCAATATTTTGCAATTATTTCATTTCTTTGATAAATAAGTGAATATTTAATATTTGATATCTAACAATAGAAACATGTCTGTAGAACACGTTTTTGGAGTTTATACCACTAATCATTTATATCACTCTCAAGACATATACTTTAGAATTTTTAGGTTTCAATATTTTTAAATGATCTCGTACAAAAAATAAGAGATAAAATTACTAAAATAATGTGTTAGATATTTCAATCTATTGATCTTACAATTAAATCAAGGACGTGCATATCGTTTTCGACGAAAAAGTATTCCATACGGTTTCTCCTTGATTAAACAGATATCTTCGAAACTATGTCAGAGATTCGCCGGAAGCACGCGGTCTGATATTTCGAAAAATATTCGACGGCATCATCAACGTACGTACAGCAATATCAAATCATCTTTTTTCTTTCTCTCTTTTTTTTTTTTTTTTTTTTTTTTTTTGCTCGGGGAAACTGTTCGTTTATCTCGGCAGGTTGGCGGAATTTAGACGCAATTCCATTTATCTTCTTTTTTCGTTCGGCCACGCGTCTCCTCGGGAGATTGTTTCGAAGTTTTCGGATTTCCTATCAGCCATTCACGGAGGAGCGAGGAGCCGATTCGATCAAAACTCCGCGAGCGATAAATAAAGCTTCAATTTCTCGTTCCACGCTTCCCTGTCCATCAATTCTTCAATTCGGCAAGCGTGTATCGTCTGTACACGCGGAAATAAATTTCTCCCCCTCCGTGTTTCTCCAGAGACGTAAAGATTTCGATGCTGGCGACTCGATTTCCAGTGCTTGCACTAAATCAAGCCTTTCCGGCCTTTTCGTTATATTTCCGTAGTCGCTGATTAAGCGAGCACCGTCCACCGTAAAGTTGACTGGCGTTTCGTCTCGTGTTAAATGGTTACATAACATACTAATGGTTTGTTTGCTATTAATAGTTAATATTATTGATTAATACACTCACCGCTGTGTAGTAGATATTATTTGTTATTAATATCATTAATTAATTACTGACAGTAATAATGTCTTTAATATGTTGATAGTTGGCCGTGCTAAGCCATTTTTGCCTTTTGTTGTCGTTCAGGCCATTTGATATTTT
>CAJDYZ010002356.1:25680-36731 GCA_903986555.1 Heterotrigona itama
TGTCCGAACTGTTACCCTCTGCTTTATTAGGGTCGTTTTAGTTTCCGCGCGTATCACGGATCGTTTCTTGCCACGCATGAATGTTGTCTGATTGCAGTTCCGGCCGAAAGCGGAACCGGATTTATGCATTTCACAGAGAAATTGGGAATTTTCTGAGACTCTCTCCCTCTCTCTCTGAAACGCAACGAAATTTGCAGATTTAAATGTAATTCCTGTACATAAGTATTGGAACACTTTATATACAGTGTTTGTCAAATAATAGAATTCTTTAATTTTTAATGTATTTTATGACATAGAATATAATATATAATATAGATAGAATATAGATGTAATTGTTTGCACATTCTTTGTTGTATAAAAGTATCATATCATTTCTTCAGTTTCGGAATAAATACAACACTTGCCCTGTATTGCCCCACTATTGTTGTCAATATTACAGTAGAACGTTTATATGCACTTAGATTGAACGAAATTCAAACACGTTTCTTCGTTAGACGAGTCTAAGAAATTCCAGCCTCGAAGTAAAGTTTTTCCTCAGTACCTATACGAAATTGACTTGAATTCGCAAGTGCACGTTAGACTCGATCCCTCTCATACTTGAGAATTACTGCAATGATCCAAGATGTTCGAATAATTAAAATCGTTGACCAACGAGTCTTGTGCTTGATTCGTGACCTTTCAAAAAACTTGCCATTCACACTATTGGAAAGTGAAAATTCAACCAAAAATTTTGTATGTATGAAACTCTTTTGTGTTTTACCATTGGTCCAAATCCCTTCTTCTTTCGTCTCTTTTTTTGCATGATTCTCTTCCTCCAATAGAACGGCTATCGGAGCTAAATCATCGGTTGAAAATGACATGTTGAACGTACGTTTGATTCCTTTCGTTATAATGATCAATATTACGTGATAAAAATTATACATACTAGCGAATAAAATAATAACGAAACATGCTTCGATGGTGCTTTCGTTCTGCTCGCGGGTGTTATCGTATGTAAATGGGTCGAGACTTCGAGTTCTATGGGATTCGAGTGTTAAGGATTTTTGCTTTTACAGCTCGAACGTTAGAACAGCGGGTTCGAGTTTTCCAAGCTGCAGCCTCGAAGTTTATTTTAACAACACCTAGTTTCGAACCGCCGTTTCGAACGAGTCGTAAGCAGCAACTTTTGAATCGTCGCGTTTCATTGATCGCTCCGCGGTCGAAATTCGCGTAACGCGATTTCATCGCGACCGTGCTTTCGCTCGACACGTGCCAACGACCATTCATGAAATTATGTCCCCAGTGAAATCGGTCAAAGAGCGAGGAAACGCGACGCTTTGATTTCAGTCGTGATTGCCTTGAAATCGTTCGACTGGTTCTCGTTTGTTTATTGTTGTTACGCATAAACGTGCATTTCGATTTCATATGAGCGTGTATTTAAACAGAGACGAAAAGAGAAGCTTCTCGCTCGGTTGTGTCGTCAGCTCGTGGAATTATTCGCATCGATTCAAGGTCGGTTGATTTTTAAATAGATTTTATTGGCTCTGCAGGAGAGAATTATATTTGAGAAATATTGTTTTACATTTTTGACTCGTCCGTCTGTTCATAAATTATCGTAAGTCGATTCTGAGGTACTTAATTTCAGTTTTTCTCATTGAATGTTGATGATTTTTATTGTTTGAAATACAGTTCCATAGTTCTGTTGGGCAAAAAGTCAGGGCAAAAAATGACACGTCTTTGCCAGCCCTGGACGAGTGGCTTGTTCCGGTCCCCGTTTTATATTGTAGCTTCCTTTCCGACTTGCTGTTTCATCAACTTTTTTCTATCCTCTTCCATTATCATTCTTGTTGCAACCAGTCAAGATGAGTTAATTCCTCCCAAGGCAAGGAAGACAATAATTTCATTATTGCATTCTGTGTTTTAACTTGGCAGTTCATTTCTGTCTATACGGCAGTTAACACGAAACGGACAGAAAGAAAATGATAAATGAACGTGATGATTCACTTTTGTCTATAAGATAGTTAACATAAACTTATGGGAAGAAAAATGATAAATGAATTGTAAAATTAATGCGAACGATAAAACTTGTAATAATTAATAATATAAAAGGGTTTGGGCTGTTCTAATTTTCATATACATCTTACAATTTTTTGATAGAATTCTACAGGGTGAAAGTTTCTTCTTGAATGTTTATTAAAATGAAATGATCAAAACCATATTTTCTCGAGATATTCATCTAAAAAAAAATTTCCTAATAATTGTTTCACGGCCTACTGCATATGACGTTCAAATCCGTAATAATTCAATCTTCAGTATCAAAAGAACTAACAAGTGTTCAAAAGTCTTCGCCAAGTTCAATGGCATCTTGAAAAAAACGGCAGTATCTTCGTTCGTATAATTTGCCCGGTTGCATTAGAAAAGCAATTATAATCCGTAATCCGCAGAGGCAACCAAAGGCGAAGTAAGAACAGGGGTTAGTTTGAGAAAGAATAACAGAAAAAAGGTGGAAACATGTCTCAAAGGATACACGTAAAAGAAACAATCGTCCGGTTTGCCAAATATCCTTAAGCCGTTTTAAAAGCTCTTCTCGAGCGAGCAAACGACTTTTTTTCCCTCCCGCATTCACGTTCACGTGACACGAAGACTCGCGGAGGAAAGAGTGGAAGAAGGATGACCAAAAGCAAAAACCTGAAAAACTGTTCTACTTTACAGTCTAGACGACTTTCTATTTTGCAGGCGAAATTAACGATGATAATTAGCCGCTGCAAGAACCGCCGGCTCGCTATCTGTCTTTCTCTTCCTCCATTTCTTCTTCCTGTTTCCTTCTTTCTGATGCTTGCCATCTCTTTCGTTTCCTCCCTCGTCGTTTCTTTGTCCAATTTTTCCTCGTTTCTTTTTTTCCCTTCCTTTCTTTATGCTCGTGTCACGTTATACCGCGGCTTCCTTTCATCAGCACTTCCAAAAAACTGTTCCCGAAAACGAATTCCGGCCCCCGTATCTCGGGTGGAGGTTACTTCAAGGCTTGAACGCGTTAGTACCACGGGGTAAAGGTTATTTTCACCAACGAAACTCGTAACCCGATACAGATCGAGCAGAGGAGACAGTTGTCTTTGTGTTCTTACAACTAGAAAATCATCTTCTTCAGAGTTTCTTCAACTTGCAGAACAACCTCTGATTTGTTAATGAACCGATCTGTTTCCATATAAAACGAAGATCTGCTTTTCTCGAAGAGCTTTGTCTCTTTCTCTCCTCTCTCTTTGCATCAAGCATCTTTCAATTTTTTTTGGAATTTTTTTGCGAGATTCCCTTTAGGATATTTACGTTTGGAATTGAATTTTTAATTTAAATGTAATGCTTGCTCTTCTTTCGTTAATCTTAATCGTGCCTTATGATACATGTACACTGGTGGATGGAGAAGAAAATTTAAAAAATAAATGACAAAGAATAATCTATAATTAAATTATATTTAACGGGAATAACTGATTGGTGGTTATTAATGTTGATAATTTTCTACGAGTAAATTCTTCAACGTTTGATATCTTTTGAGTTTATACAGTTTTATAACAATCTAGACTCGTTGTCCGTAATCATCTTAGAATTTAATTATCCTTTACCAAAAGTAGTTCAACAATTCCTCTTAGAATTTATTTATATTAGTATTATATTTATATTATATTATATTATAATATATTAGTATTATATTATATTATTTATATTAGTATTATATTTATATTTATATTATATTTATATTTATATTAGTATTTTATATTTATATTATATTATATATTTATATTAGTATTATATAAATTTATATATATATTATAATAATATAAATAAATATAAGTATAATAATATAAGTAAATATATTATATACTAATATAAATAAATTATATAATAATTTATATTAGTATATTTAATTCCTGTTTATAGGGGATGGGAACGTTACAAATTCTCATCTTCTTATCTCTAAAAATAGTATATGCTCCTTTAAACGAGCACAGAGTTTAATTTAATTTCTTATAAATTATAAAAAATTTTTAAAATTTTTCAAGTAGCTTGTCTACTGTTTCAAGTACTGTAATTACTTTTACATCAACGGCGGGGCGGTAAATTTTTATCTTGAAGAAATATATAAGATATTAGTTTAATTTTTAACTAACTATGAAATGTTTGGAATGTTCCGGTATTTTTCTGGTAAAAAGTAATTTACATCAGTAACATGTTTCTCCTTAATTCTATTTATAAATTGCACGTTGCAATGTGATTTATAAGTGATCCGGAAATTCGTCGTGCATGAATAATGGGCTACAAATTATTCATTTAATTTTCTTCTCTGTTATCACTGAAACGTAACGAATACATTAGAGAGATTTGAATACATTTTGAAGAGAGGAATCTTAATCAGTGAAATGCATAATATCAAGAAAATTGCGTAAAGATCTTTTAATGCGGGACAATATAACTGTGATTAAAAAAAAAAAAATTATGTAGGAAGGAAAGAACTTGATAAATTGACAATTGTTAAATAAAAGTAGAAAAATTCATGATGAATTATCAGATAAAGATTTAAATTTTTTTTTGGTATACATTTTACCAAGAAATATTATCTTAACATTTCAATAATGATCAATTCAATCGCTGGTGATAATAAATAAATTGAATATTATCTATATTTCAATAATAATCAATTCAATCGCTGGTGGTAGTAAATAAATTGACGTATTCAATAATAATCACGTAGTAATTAACAAATTGACATACTACATTTACAACTTTTATTTTATTATTATGAAATCATCAACTTATCATTAATTTTTCACAAAAATTTTATATATTTATAACAATGTACTCTTAGTTAAAATATACAATTAAAAACTTGTATCCTTTATTGTGTTATAAATTTTTTCCAGTTCCTTGCGTTTTAGTTTCTTCGCTACAAATTTCATACTCTAGTTGTCGAAAGCTTTGGCGTTAAGGCCTAGAGTTTGAGGGTCGATCGTGTCATAGAAATTTTTCAGAACGCAGAACGGCTCGATCAACGATCAACGATCAACACTCTTCCGAGTCCGATAACTCCGGTCTATCAAAAACGAAAATATCGTGCGAGTTCCACCCTGTAGAAAGGGTGGATCGGAGATGAAGTTCAGCAGCTAGATGAGCAATAACAAAAAGTAATAATAACGTCTCGTTGATGGTGTTGGCGAAAGAAAGGGGAACGAATTGAGAAATGGAGGAGAAGAAACGCAGAGAGGTTCGAGGAGGCGAGGGTAAGAACGTCGATTTTCTTTTGCGAGGAGTTGTCTCCGACGTGGCGTCAGCGCGACGTCCAAAAATAGGGGCTGTATTAGGCCGTAAGCCTGTAGTGGCTCGTTTTCGCACGGCTCACCGGACCGCGAATGCATCGTCTTCGGCTGCTAGTAATTTTAGATCTGGAGGAGACGTCGCGACGCGGCCTGAAGGATTTCTCCTCTGAAGAACGAAGAACGATATTCGCCGAGATGTATCCGAGTCGCTTTTCATCAACATTGCACAATCTCTTAACCCTCTCGTCCGTCCCTTCTATCAATTTGACACATTTCACTTCTACAATGTTACTGGTATCATTTTGTAGCACGTACTCCACAGCAGACACAGACAGTGGGTGAGGTTCAGTGACGTTTATTTCCCTGTATGTGTAACAAAAGTAGGGATGGTAATACGGTACGCCAGTGCCATTCCTTCTTAAAATCCGATACGTGATCTGATACGAGATTATTTCAAATTTTTTAAAACATTAATAAGACCATGTTTTGAGAACAATTTAATCAAGCTTGAAATGTATTATGAAAAATGGCCATTTTAAGAACTTGAACAAGCAATAAAAATCGCAAGAAACAATTCCTTAATAACACTAGAGAGAAAAAGTGTAAAAAAATTAACTACTGGATTCTATTCTTTGCAAACAAAAATCTGATATAGATTTACAAGATGTGCACTTATTATGTATTTGACCGATTTGAAATGGGACATTTGTGTGAGTATGCATTATAAATGGAATATTGATCGTTACAAAATATGTGTCGATTATGAGAGATTTCATATTATGAGGAATCTCGATCTCTGAAATATGAGTATTGAGGTTTTAATTCAGCAGTTTCTTGCTTACGGGGGCCATATTATCGTCTATTACGGGGACCAATATGGGAACCAACGCGCATTGAACATCTGCACGCAAGAGAAGGATGATTGTGTGAACTTTACACGCGATTAAATAGAACTTTAATCTGTGAAAGAATTTGCGAATTTTACTATTTATTGTTTCGTTTCATGTCAATTATTATATCAATTTCACCTTAAGAGACAAAATGACAAACGGATGAAAGTTAATAACATTTATGCTGAAGATTTCATTCGGTAAATAGATAGATTCCAGTCGTAGTTATTTTTTCAAAATTTTTGTTTAAGGTATTCAATTTTATTCCTTTCACTGTAAATACTACAAAAAGTTAGAAATACTGACAGTAAGTTGGCTGATATATATATGTCGCACAAAAATAAATCACCTGGAATACATCCCAGAGAAGCAATATAAAAGAGTAATGCAAATATTAAAAACAAAAGTTAATTAACAACTTTCTTGTAATACTATTTTTCTTCGTTCACAAGAAGAAAGCAATTAAGCAGAGTATAAAAAGTAAAGTAGTTTCAACTTTATTCATAAAATAAATTCTCACTTATCTTTTTCTTGAGTGAATATATAAGTATATATTATGCTTAGTTACCAATTAAAATATCGATAGCCATAGATGATTTCTTAACTTTAGCGCTAGCTATATAATTTTATTGAACTACTGCAACCTGATCGATGACGCAAGTTTTCCAATTATACAGAGTCGTAGTTGCATCGGTTAGTCTCTAGTGTGATAACACGTTGAAATGTACGTTCTCACGAGTAAATTTAATTCGCGTCACTTACATATCAACGGTAAAAATTAAAATTAAAAAAAAAATTTTAAACAAAATCGATATCATTCATTCATTTTACAAACAAGTTCTTCAAGTTAAGCATCAACTTAAATATTCTATACAGAGATTTTCGATTAAATGATTATACGTTTTGAAAAATATCAAAGCAAATGCAACTGCAAACTTATGCATATAAGTTTGTCGTTAAATAGTGAATTAATCCATAAATTTATCGATCCATAAATTCGAGTGTTTTCCCCGTTTCAAAAAAAAAAAAAAAAAAAAAAAAAACTTTCTGATCCGTTGATTTATATATCTACGTCTGCAGTTCAGCAAAACACGATCTAACCATGGATATCGACGAGTTCGCGACACTATCAAATAAAACTACGATTAATTGCTGCTATAACATCACATTGTAGAAGTGCTGGCCGTTTGCCAACACCGTTATTGCTGCAAATAACTTTCTATAAATAATACTTGCGACAAGCGATCTCTGTAGCCTGCTTGCATTTCGAATATAAGTCTTTGACGGAGCGACCGATCGGGATTCGTCGCTTCAATATGTATGTGCAGACATTTCTAATACAGTAATATTATTTAAAAGAAGAATTAGCATCTTCTATGTTAGACATTTTCCCACAAGGTTGTGCCTATTCTTAAATTGTTACTGTAGCACGAAAATATGATAAAATTCTGTCACAACTTCGAGAAATCTGTTCGAAACCTAATTTTGTAATTTTTTTTGTCAAGTTCACAGCTTGCTTTGGAACTGAATAATAAAATAAATAATTAAAATTGATAAGAATTATGGTCGAAGGTTACGGTCGTATATGTAGATCGGGAAGAAATTAATTTAAATTCATTCTGACGTGATAATAAATAATAATAAGATGGTTATAATATTATTACACTGCAATCACTATATAATATAATAATCACTGATATTTGAGATGATTGTGTAATAAAAATATAATAATTATTTAATATGTATTATATTAATGAATTTATACAAATGATTCTATAAATTTAACATTATCCCACTGTTCCAATACTTATGAACGAAGACGTCCGCGTTTAACAATAAAATGAGAAACGCAATTCCACAGAAAATTACTCCGTGTCACTATGAATTTATTGATTGTTGCAACTTTCCATAGTAGGGGGTGTCTGGCAACGATTTATCGAACAATTAACATCAGTCTACAACGAAATATAGTGGAGTTACTTTCTTTAACGCCAGCAAGCAACTTTGAAGAATAGCTCCGCTGCTATTTTATTATCGGTTTAAGGCACACTGTTTCATTAGCCGCGTAAATTCGGTAGTTTGAAGGTAGTTTAATGGGATCAATTTAGTTATTTTGAAGATGTACCATTACGCGTGCTCGTTTACACGGCGAGATTTCCTTGAAAAAATGTCGCGTATAAAAGGCATTAAGGATTAATAGGATCGTTCGACATTTTCACCGCGTCGCGACCTTATCGGCTATTTGATGGATCGGCCTTCCTTTCATTTTTCACTGTTCACGTAAATCCAAGTCGTTTTGAATTTAAGACAGTGAACGATTACTACAAGCTTCAAGATTCACATCGGTTGAACCCAGAAGATCGCAGGCCAATTTCTTCATTCTTATCGGCTGGTATCGTGTTCGAAGTTTGATCAATTAACAAACTTTAATAGGAACGGGTGGTATTACAAGTGTCTAAATCTAAATAATATTGATTAAACTTTTCAGTTTGTAGAATGAATGTCATTTTCTAGTGACGAAGTATGTGTGATAACTTTACAGTACAATGAAGAAGAAAAATTTATCGATGTTCTTATATGTTATTTCGAGTATGAAATTGCAGATGATATGATAAGCCTGGAATGCAAAGGAGCTCCGTTCTTCCGCCAGACGAGCTTGCCAAATATTTGACTGAAAATATCATTCTACATAAATACTGTCAAACAAGAATTCACCATTATCCATATGACTCTGTGTAATCAATGTTCAAAATAATACTAAAGTGATAGAGCTAACGTTACAGAATAAGACAAGTTTGTATATTTATAACTGATAATAGAAAGAACTTTTACGCAGCAAAGGAAAAACTTTATATCCTACTTTTCATTCCTGGAGGTTTATTCTGAAGGAACTGTTTATTCTGAAACAAGAAACAAACTGACGTACCTTTCCTTCATTTAAAAAGATATAGCTTTCTCTTTCTTAGGCGGTGCTCGTCACACGCAGTCCACCTTGTCACTATGGTTATCACACTTGGTTATTTTCTAGAATAGCTAAGAATAGCATACGAGACGATCGAGCTCAATCGTCTTCGTTGATTCGTTGAAACAAAAGGTTCGATTCGATCGAGCGTAAGTCCGTGAAGCAAACATCAATTTCACGCGTAGAAGCTCGAGCTACGACGATCCAAAGGGTTGAACGTGTCATCCTATCGAGTCCTCCTCGGATTCCCTGTTTAACGACACCGTGACGGTTGAAGGGGCGTGCGTGTATAAGTCTTTGTATGGCATCGCGAACCGTAAGAAGAAAAGAAGAAGAAGTATAAGAAGCAGAAGAAGAAGAAGAAGAAGAAGAAGGCGAGGGGCAAAGAGGAAACGGGGGAGAGCACGAGGAACGAGACAGAGGCCTGGGTAAGTTATCACTCGAGTCTGGACCAGGAATAGTCGCCATGTGGTGGCAGCCGTGGGACTGACTATTTTCGGGTAAAGACAAATTTGGCGCGATGCGCTACGAGGGAGCAAGCAAGCCTCGTGGTAGTCTCAAGTGTAAGCTTACATATGCCGGGGGGGTGTCGGCCACGACATGGAGAGGCCAATGGGATCTGTGCGGCCATTTTTAGAGGGCTCGTTGAAGCAACCGTGCTCCAAAGCTTTGGCAGCATTCAGTCTGAAGCAGTCAGCCAGTCAGGAGGATTCGCTAGAAGTTCTTGACTCGAGCTAACTCTGCTACTAACATTCGGGACTAGAGAGAGGAAATCCTCGACCTCTCGAAGGACTCGGTCCGCCTCACACGTCCAACATGGACGGCCGGTTGCCGGCCGGGACCGTACTTATCCGTCATCGAATCGAAGAGGAAGTGAGAGCAATCAGGTACATTGCCGATCGGTGAAACGTATCGGTTTTCGACCGTGTCGAAACTAGTGGATTACGTAATCGTCTGATTGGAAGATGAAACGTGGCATCGTCACGGTAGCAGGATTGTCTCCCTGGCCTTCGTCGTCGTTCAGAAGTGGTCAATTTTCATCGATCGGATAGTCGATCGATCCCGTTGAACGAAGAGGAGAACCGATCATCTCCAACGGATGGGAGTTCTTTTTTTTTTTTTTTTTTTTTTTTTTTTTTTATTTCGAACCGGGCGATGCCGTTCCGTGCTTCCTTACTTCCCATAGTGAATGCGACGTATGGAATGTAAAGAAGTATGGATCTGCGCCCAGGTGTATCACCGGACCGGAAAACACGCCGCGGGACTGGCTGTTCTCCGCGAAACCTCAACAGCTGATCATATGTTTCTCCAGGCTGATGAAGATGCCAAGATTTCGCAACGCGTCGACGAAGTCATGGAAAACGAAACGGTGCATTCTGAAATGTTTTTCAGAAACGATTCGCTTATCGACGATTCTCGTCCCTGTGGAAAAAATCAACGAGAAGAGAAACCGGAAGAGGAACCGATGCGAGAGTGCGCGATGCCAACGTTACGCGAGGTTTCTCGAGTTCGATAGACGACCGTCAGAATGGAAAGAAACACTAAGCAGCAATAATAGCCCGGTATCGGTATCTAGATGCCAGAAATAGAGGTAGTTCTCCTCGTATCTCGGAACATCTTTCCACGTCCATGTGGCCTCTCCCGTGTTCCCTATTTACGGTCTCGTCATGACTACCATGTGGTCGCCAGCTTTATTTAAATCGGCAAAATATTTCAAGGCGTTCCCAGGACCCGTTTGTCTCCCCTCCCCTCGTCGAGCAACGATTCATAAACTAGAGATTTTCTTCTTGCAGATGACGGCGATGCACCGTTCGAACAGTAAAAACCGAGGAAAAAGTGCTCTGGTGCTCTCGCTTTCATTTTTTTTTCTTTTTCTTTTTTTGCCTCTGTCTCTCTCTCTCTCTCTCTCTCTCTCTC
>CAJDYZ010002396.1:3412-24656 GCA_903986555.1 Heterotrigona itama
CCTCGCATATTTTTTATTCATAATTCTTTACCCTCGAAATTGTCCTTTCATCCCTTTCACGTTTATTTTTCGTACGAAGTTTCGTACGAATGGAAATAAAAGGATAGGAGTTTCTGTAGGAAGGTTTCGTGGAAGAAAGGGTTCCCTCGTTTTATAATTATAGATTCGATCGAAACAGAATTTGGGAATAACATTGCACTCATAAAAATATCACGTTACGTGCTTTTTGAAAGAATAGTATAGAATATATCATATATGAAGAAAGGTAATTTGTGCGATGAAACTGAATCGTTACGTTCAAGATTTCTGTGAAAATTATTGCTTTATTTAATCTTATTAATCTTCTTACATTATACTTTTACTTCCTCCATTGATCTAATCCTTCTATTTATATTTTGTTTTTTTTTTCTATTAAGTTTTAAATTTCTATTAAGTTTTAAATTTAAATTTATTAATTTTTCTATTAAGTTTTAAATTTAAATTTATTAATTTTTCTATTAAGTTTTAAAAAGTGAAAAATTATTAGCATATTAGCATGTAATTATTAAACGTCTATCTAATTAATACTATAGGTTTTGAAAGCATACGAATATCTATCTCAGTTGTCGTACCTAATTTAATCATTTTATGTTTTAGAATTAGATTTTATTAATGCGCATAAGAAATTTTTCATCACACAAATAATTCAGAATAATTAATATGACTAACTACATTCATCTAAAAATTTACAAAATAATAAATATAATTATTATTAATAGACATTAGCAAAAGATCGTCTTAAATATCTACATTAAAAACATTTATTTGAATGTTTTTAAGATACATGATTAAAATTCAATGATGACATCTATATTATCTATTTAAAATTATTAAAAATAAAATTATAAAAATTAATATTGGTAAATTATCTATTTTATGCAACTTGTAGAACTTACCTATTTTGTTGTAATTACCATTGACTAACTAGTACCATATTTCTAAATATACATAACTATATAATTGTTAGATATGTACCTATTATATACATACATACTGTCTAAAAAATTCGACATATGAAAGAAATAATTGAAAAAAAGATTGTAAAATCTACAGATATACATATTATACTCGTGTAAACTAGATATATAAATCTATTTTATATTCTAAAATATTGTGTATTCAAACATAACGCTTTGATTAATTGTAGGCTCTTTTCGGGCTCTTTTCCGAAGAAACTTTTTTCATTTCACTATAAAACTATAAAATACAAATCGATACAAATCGCGGGCCCTAATTATTGAAGGTTGTAGATTCTAAAATTCAAAGATTAATCGTAATATTTTTTAAAAAATGTGTCCCATTATTCGTTCATGTTAACGCTTTCCCGGTAGTTGCGTGAAAGAGACTATCATTTATGTAGAAACTATTTGTGTTAGCTTGATCGTTTCAATAGACAATTTTTACTCATTCTTTTTTACATTTGATATTTCTTCGCCGATCAAAGTAACGTCCCCGTTTTAACACTCACGTATTGAAAGTGTCGACAGAGTAGAAAAGAAATGATTTTCTGAAGGTTACAGTCTATAACATGACGATGTTGGGAGTGCATGTACGCTAATGCACAGCAAGTAAATGAAAATCAGGTGGTCATACGCTTCATTGTCAGTAGGGGTGGTCGCATAGCTTGAATGTCTGGTACAGATACTTTCATTGATCGAATCAGGAAGGCAGTGACCGTCACTCGCGATACACCATCGTGAAAGAGAGGGGAGAGAGCCGTAGCTATTCGACGACGTTGAAAATGGCGTGTTAAATTTCAGAAGGCTGTTTATTATTGGTCGATGCCCGTTAGGATCGTTAGGATGAAATTTCCCTGACGAATTTCCGCGAGATACAAACGCAATTTCACTCTACACGCAGGTCCAGTGTGTGGGCGTTATCCAGTGGTTGGCCAACCCTCTCTGATATTCGTGGAATCATGAAACACACTTGAATGAGTGATATACGAGTTATCAGTTATGCTGCATTCAACAATTGAACGGGCTTTGCAACAGGGAGGAAGCAGCTCCGCTTCTTTTACACGTTTTCTTCTTGTCCTATTTTGTAGAAAGAAGTATGATTTGATGATATGATATGAATGATTCAATAATATATGCTGCAAATTTGTAGCAGGTTTGGTTTGCTAAAATTACCTAAAAATGGAGTTGCCTTGCCCCCTCACTATAATTAGATACCTACATTCGATTTCAGCTCGAATATTATCTAAATTTATCATTATATCTCTTTTTATTATTATATTATTATATATATATTTTTTTGTAATTTATGTATTTAAACTTGATTCAAGTGAATGCATCCGAAGAAGAAAATTTAAGAAAATACACAGGAATTGAAAGTGCGCGATTCAGTTCTTTTCCATTATTTTTATCACTTTTTTTTTTTCAATTTGAAGACTATTCGAAGAAACAAGAAACGTCCATTTTTCGCGATTTTCTGTTTAATAGCACATTTTGTTTGCGACAACGAGTACTGTTAAATGCAATTTATTACAATATTTAATACATCTAGTAGAACATTACTAGAACATTGAAATATTGAAACTCAATTTTCTTAATAAAGCAAATTTGTGCCCTTTGAAATTTGGTTTCTAGTTTAAAAAAATTGAACGAAATTTCGAAATACACGAGTTATATACACTATGTATAAGTCGAATTATGCACTAATGTGATCGCATTTGAGACACCAATTTCGCTTAAAATTAAGTATTTGCCAGCACGAAATATGGAAGCAATTCACAATTACGTTCCCCATTTTATAACGCCTAAGATATAATATAATTTCATTGAATTGCAAAATATCAACAAATAATTGTAGCTTTTTTTTTACTAAAGAGACCGTGTCTAATAATTATTTTATATTTCTCTGAATTAATAACTGGATCCAAAAGAAATTTCATTAACAGGTTGCAGGTATTAGCATTGAATAAATAATCATTATACTCTATCCCAATGTATTCTAAGAGTACGTAACTCTGATACCTCTGGTCAGAGTTACGTATAAATTCAATTTTATATTCTCATTGCCAGTTAAAAGGAAAAAGAAAAAGATTCAATACGTTTCATGCAAAATTCCATGCTGTCTACGTAGTCCAAGTGGAAGTATCTACATGCACGATCAATAATCTCCTGGGAACATCCGTTCCCCTGCTGGCCTATCCAGCTGGCCACCCCTGCAATAATGGTAACACCAGCAGCACCAACAGTACCAGCACCAACAGTAGTAGCACCTGCTACCCTCCCTGTGCCGCGTCAGGTTGTGACTCATGACCACTTTCCGTTTTACTACCATCATTATTGCTAATTGTTGCTAAAATACACTTCATGATTCTTCCCTCTTGTAATTTTACATCGTCATTCGTAAAATACTTTAATCATTTGATTATTTAATCATTCATCTTCTGCTCTATCCATATTTTGTAGATAATTTTTTCATTCCTTTCTTGAGCTTTCTTTCGAGTGTATTAAAATAGTTCGAATGAAAAATAATTTATTCCTAATGTTTATAAAAACTTGTATCATGTAAAATTATACATATGTAGTAATCTTTTTACTACATAGTAAAGTAGTTTGTAGTAAAAAAATTTATTACTTATGTAGTAAGATATGTAAGTTATATCTATTCGAATGAAAAATAATTTATTCCTAATGTTTATAAAAATTTGTATCATGTAAAATTATACATAAGTATGTAGTAATCTTTTTACTACATAGTAAAGTAGTTTGTAGTAAAAAGATTTATTACTTATGTGTAAGTTATATCTATTCGAATGAAAAATAATTTATTCCTAATGTTTATAAAAACTTGTATCATGTAAAATTATATGTAAGTATGTAGAGATCGAAACAGACGTTTAAACAAAAATTTTAGATGTGAAGTATATAAAATGTGTATGTATGTTTAAATCTTTCCCTCTGACCTTATATAGGTGTTATTTAAACCTGAAATCTAAAATACCTATTTGTGTACTTTAGATTTACTCTACGAGATAGTTCAAAAAGGAAAATATTTTCATTTATACTTGATTTACATTTACATTTACATTTTAAAAATTAAAAAGTATATTCGTCTATATATGTATATTTGCGTAATACGCATGTATATGAACTATATAATTTCGTTTTTGTACATATTGTCTAACTTATGTTTGTAAATTATATTTATACAGCAGACTAGAACATGGATACGTATACTTAGAAAAACAAGCAAAAAATGAAAAAAAGAACACAAAAAACGTACAATCTACGATACATGAAATAATTCTTAAAATATTTTCTCCTCTCAACGATGATTTATAAATTATTTATTAGAAAGTTCAAAAAATATAACAATACAATCACGCATATATAAAATTGTATATAATGTAAGATAATAAATAAATATAAACTTTTTATTTCAAAGAAAGTAAATATGAATTAATTCTTCTAATTCTTTTTAATAAAATAATTCTTGGATGTCAGTCAAAGTTCACTTTCGACTTTTGTAACAAAATTTGAACAATATGCAGTTTTAATTGTAATAAATTTCTTCATCGATATACAGAGAAAGGAATCTATCATAATGAAAATTGAAAAAGGATGGTTATAATGATTGAAGTATGCTTTTAATAATAGAAAAAGAGTTAAATGTTTTTTTCTAGTTTAAGTTGAAAAAAATTGAGAACCTGAATAAAGCTGCACAGATTGATGTAAAATAAAAGAAAAAAAGTTATGTTAAAAGTTCGAGAAATGTGTGCAATAATATCAGGGACGCAAATTAAGCACCACTACCTACTTCCTACTTGGAAAAAAAAAGTATTTCCTTGAAAAGTACAGATCGACTTGAGATCGATAGATTTTAACATATCCTCTTAGCAAATGTTTATAGGTCATCACATGAAAGATGATGTGGACGTATTTCAGTGGTTAACTTAAAAGACCAGATACTACCTAGCGACGTTACAAATATAGACGCGAATGTGAGTATAGATTTCAGGAGAATGATGGTGCTTTTATAAAATATTCAACAGAATTGATTCCAACTACCACAACAGCAATAGCAACGATAGCAAGAGTAATTGTCGTATTAACAATAGATTTAGCGAAGTGTTTTAATTATAAAACGAATTATATTCTTTCCCAAAATTCTTGCACGAAATATGAGCTAACGTAAAAATATAGTTTTATATATTCAAAATAGTAAGTATATAAAATTAATTTACGCTTCATTTACTTTTTCGAGTCAAATATGTTTCCATCCCAAAGTATTATGAGACTATTTATAAATAGTAATTAATTTGTAATATATATATAAATAATCGCTTCCCATTGTTTCGTACAAAATAGATTTGGTTCATAGATTCGTAAAAAATGAAAAAAATCACGATAATAATCGATGTTATTTTAAGTTCATTGCATTACTATGTACTTGGATATTATACACTTTACTTAAATAATGGTAAGGTTTAATTCTACAGGAAAATTTGTATTAATTAATTAATGAAACATTTGTTATAATTGAGCAACCTGTTTGCAAAATTTTGATAAAATTTAAATTAAAATCAATGTTATCTAAATAAAATTATCATTATGTCCATCAGCATTCATTAACATCATACTATCGTCATTTCCTGATTCAGGTGAACGATATTATTGTATCTCTATGTAGGTGTACATAAATACTTTACATTTATATATAGATACATATGGTCGTCAAAGTTATTGATTATAGTTAAAATTTACTTTTGAGAGTATATGTATGTATATATTATATGTATATGCATATGTATATAAAAATAATTCTATTTCAATAATACCAATAATCCAATTTAAATTTCAAAAAAATTTATTTTTTTTGTAATCGTAAAAAAATCTTATAAATAAATAAATAATATTTTTGATAAGTACTATTATGTCGTTGTATATTGCAGCTAAACAACTTAAAAATTTATGAAATATATATGCATAAAAAATCATTTAAAATTTGAATTTTTATCATAAATAAAATGTTTGAATAAGTAAATATAGCTGAGTTTATATTTTTGAATTGAATCGAGTTTTATTATCTTAATATAATCAAAAACTATGCCGACGTAGTGTTGTATCCAAACATAAAAAATCCGACCTTCTATAAAATTTTATAAAAAAATAAAATTAAATAAAATTTGAAATTTTTATGATACAATTAATTCAGTGAAAAGATCCTCATAAAAGTAAAATATTTCCGTTAAAGATTTTAACTTTGTCATTCTTTTGAAATGAAAATATCTATTTCTTCCGATATTATTAAAAGAAAAGATTTATAATTTTGTTACGATTTACGCTTACTCCTCTTTCATCATAATAAACTAAAGAAAATAAAAGTATTTTTCATACTTAATATATTTAAATGTATATTGATAGAAAAAAAAAGGAATAAGAAAAATTAAATATAGTTCATAGTATATTATGTGTGAAAAGAAATTTTTCTTATTATCTTCATTATTAAAAGATACATCAAAACAATGTACTAAACTCTTAATACACATTCTTTTTACTTATTCCAACAAGAATAATTATATTCTGCCTTCTTCGTTTCTTATGTTGAATAGATTGACTCAATAATTATTATACCATGAAATTACAAAAATTTAAAACGTAGTGTTTACTTTAACATATTGCATATAGTATCATTACATGTCATTGAAGTTTTTAATTATTGACAAAATTTAACTTTATTACAAATCGTCATTTAAGTAATTGCAATTAATAAAGATACCTTTTTCATACCTTTATAAATGTGTTTCACTGAAACCATATTATAGTTTCAATGAGAAAGCTGATTTAGAATTTGTTTTCTATACACTATTTAATAAATGTCAACTTGTTATTAAAACACTTCTAATTACTATGTATATAAGAACTTTGTGACACGATAATATGATTCTACACAAAATGATTTATTATCGACAATGATCGACGTTGATTAATTTTACTACCTACACTAAATCGAAGTGCAAATAACCTATTCATTTACAATAATCAAATTTAGGATTTGAAAAATTATAGAAATTAAGGTACAAATATGTATTATCTTATATTTCCGACTTAATGCCGATTAGTGGTAAAAGGCGTCAATCCCCTGAGAACCATATTATCAAGAACACCACTTATGTAAGCTGAAACATCAACAGTGTCTTCTTCTGCTTTTCTAATAAATGGATGTTCTAATAATTTGTTGTATTTCGGCCGCTGTGTCTCTTCTTTAATTAAACTAAAACAGTACCATAGAAAAAAGAGAGCATTATTCAATAATGCAAAGATAAAATTTCTAATAAATAATATCTCATAAATGTTACATTAATTTACCATGTATTCACAAAATTCACAAAATCCATAGTAAAATGATTTCCATTTTCATTAGGAGATAAGCGTGGTGGATCACCCTGGACTACTTGATAAAGTTGTTCAAAAACTGAATTCCATTTCGGATATGGAAAATAACCAGTCGCAATTTCCATTAATGTAATACCTAATGACCATACATCGCTTCTAACATCATAACCCTTTGCACGTTGAGGATCTATCCTTTCTGGCTAAAAGATTACAATAAATTCAAATGCTTCTAATTATTTCCAGATTTTGTTAAATATTTCTCATTCATTATTATACATACAGCCATATATGGTCTACATCCGGCATCTCGAGTTCGTGCAATCGAATCTACCAATTGCCCTGATATACCAAAATCGCAGAGTTTTATATTACCATGTCGATCTAATAGAATATTACTAGGTTTTACATCTCTATGAATTATTCTTAGTTTTTCTTTGAGGTAATTCAACGCCTTTACTGTGGCAACAGTAATTTTTCCTAAAATACGTTCTGGTATTCTCTCCTTTAATACCTCATGAATAAACTTATAAAATATATCTAATGAAGTGTCCATGAGTTCCATGCAAATCCAACAGTCACCCTAACCAAAATATGATACTTATTGTTATCAATCAAGAAAAGTTAATATTAAAAGACTTATTAAAATTTAAATTAATATTAAAACTTACTTCTTTGAATAAAGCTCCATAAAATTGCACAATGCATGGACATTCATTAGACTTCATTACAACTTCTAAATCCATTAATAGTTGCTTTTGCTCCCTTTCATCCACTGTAGAACGAATTCTCTATAAGAAAACATTTTCTATATTTATACCTTATATAAATATCTATCTTATATAAATATGTATAATATAATTAAATATGTACCTTCACAGCCATAACAGTATCACTTATCCTATGGATCATTTTATTTACAGTACCAAATCCTCCTCGTCCTATTTCTCCTAGATCTTGAAGATCTTCGCTTGTAAAATCATATACAGTATTTGGTGATAGCTGTAATTTTCCAGTACTTTGCATTGACTGACACATTCTTAATTTATCCCTACAATTAAAGTTATACTAAATACATTATAATATTATTAAATAGTTACATAATTTAACAAATATATATGTATACCTTGCTTTATCAGGCAATTCTTGTGGAACTGCAGTACAAGATCTTACTGGTAGTTTGGGCAAAGATAAAGGCAAATTTGGACGAGAAGATCTATAATGAATAAACAAAAAACTAATTAAAGAATCTTTAATTCAAATACAATAAAGCCTCTTTTATTCAAACTATTATTTTTCAATTATCTTAATATTTAAATGAATATTGTTGAATTATTCAATAAGGTTATCTACTATTAACTGGAAAGTCTTATTACTTACTGACATTTTATTGCAACAATATAACGCTTAGATATTAAGATATTATAAAATAAAAATTAGGATAAAAGAAGTCGTACTGTATTATCATATTATCTACCATATAACTTACATTGGTAAACAAGTTGCAGTTCCAGTTGAATTAGAAAGAGAAGAATTTGTTGAATTATTAAGTGGTATATTACTTCCTTGTGTTTGAAAATTAAGTTTGAATTGTCTTCTTTTTTCTGTAGTAAAAGAAATGCAAATTATAACAAAGTACATGTATACATATACTTATAAGTGCATGCAAAACACGTGGGATATGAATGTGTTTGCATGCGTGCTCAGTATTATATTACAATATTACAATATATATGCATAGATATAGATATAGACTTTACCTGACATTTCATTCTGAACATCGTTAATAGATCCAAAATCCAAATGTTGAAAATTAAATCTGCTAGAACCTAGATATCAATAATAGCACACGTAGATAATTTAATATATAAATATTACTAACATATACCATGTATGTATGTATGTATATACACACGAAATCAATTTGTTATTTTCTGTCAATGATGCAGTTAATATTTAGGTTATGTAGATTATAATTCTTTTTATGTAGTTATCACCAATTCTGTTGCACTGCGACTTACCTTGATTAGTCGGAGTTGAAAAATTCCCCCGATTCTCCGTCATTCTTTGATATTTTTTTTTTACAGCTGACTACCAGAAGAATAATTTCTTACTAAAGGCACTCCTTTTAGGAGACCTTGCCGCAAGATTTTAACAATCTAGCATATGTATTCTGCAGCGAGTGCACCATTTGTGCAATTTCGTTCGTTTGCAAACAACGTATATGAAAACTCTTACTTTTTCTCTTCTCGGAACACTTGATTTCAATTGCGATTTGACTTTCTTTCTATTACAAAAGTACACCTTGCCATAAGCTTATCGCAATCACACTTATTTAATGATCGAAACAACAATGACATACGTACCATGCAGTGTAATATGCAGGAGTAAATGAGAAAGAAAGATAATGATAAGTTTACATTAATTCATATCGGAATTTTAATAATTTGGTAAAAAATTCTTTCATCGAGTTGCTTTAATTTGCTCATTTATTTTCGTTTTATATATACGTTTTCGGAACTCTATGAAGGGATTCACGAACTATTGTAGTTCTAAGTCTCGATCATTGTAGGCGCTGGTGGCAATTTTAACAACAAAATTATTTTCTTGGATAAACATATTTTTTTTATGAATTTCAAATATTTACGAATTATATTGTTATTTCTTTCGTTGCAGTTTCTTAAAATACTTAAAACTAATATTAAAATGATAGAAACATTAATTTTAATAAATTAATACTTTTAATAATTTATTATGTTACAAACAGTATGTAGGATAGATTTATTTTATTACTATATATCTCCACGTTTGTTTTCTTTACTCTATAATATATTTTTATAATTAAGTTCATTTTGAAAATATTTATCTTGTTATAAAATACAAAATCCACTATTAATATATGATATAATAACACAAACATATTTAAATAATAAATAGCTTTCCATTCAACCTCATAATGATTTACTACTAAATTTTATTTGAAAATCTAATTAAAAAGTTTTTTTTTAATTTACGTAAATTAGTAACAATACAATATTACGAAAATATGATTTGTAGCAAACATAGTCATTTTATGTAATTTAATAAATGTTCTCTTTATCAGTTTCTAAAAAATAAAATATCGATAAATGAGGAATCATGATATAATATAATTATAACAAAAATTTGAAATATTACTAAATTTGTGTATTTTTAAAATGTGTGAATTTTAAAAATATATACAATTAACAATAAAAATTTATAACGATCGAATATGAATGTTTAATTTTGCAATTTCATTTTTCTTTAATTACACATTTACTTTTTTTGGTAATGTTATATTATTGATAATAAAAATTATTGTACTAAGCAAATGTTATTACTTAATGAAATATATATCTTATACCGTTCGTGTGAATGGAACTAGGTATATATTATTACTTACATGATATGTTACTCTAAACATATGTATTCACTGTCAAAGTATTGTAAAAATTGCTATGTAAGATTGACAAAAAAAATATATATATAAAAATGTTTATTGGAAGAAAATTTAATTCACTAATTCTATCAAATTTAAGGTAATCTTCATAAATTTCAGTATTATGTTTTATTTTGTAATGATGAGAAGTTAATCACATAACCTTCATTGATAATAGTAAGTAAATAATTAGCATATAATAATATAATAATATAAAGATGTTTTGTTTTACAGATACAATTTAGAAAATGGCCTTCAATTTTATAGTGTGTTTCCTCCGAATTATATAAAACCAATTTACAAGAAAGATGAACAAGAAGCCTTGTATCAAAAAGAAACAGAATTAAAACAATTTTCTCTTTCGCCTATAAAACCAGCTAAGACTAATAATACATGTTCTGAATTTCATGATGAATTAATTAGGTAAATTTTCTGACTTGAGTAAGCAACATTTCTTTAGTTTTAAATAATTAATTATCTATTCTTCGTATCAGAAAATTCACAAATTATATCATGAAAAAAGGTGATAAGAAGATGGCCAGAAAAATAGTAGATGAAACTTTTGAAAATATTAAAATAAAGAAGTTAAATGAATATTATAATACTCCATCTGAATATAAGGAAAATATTATATTAGACCCAAAAGTAGTTTTTTATCAAGCTATAGAAAATTGTACACCAGTTTTAGAACTACAAAAAATATCAAGAGGTGGAATTGCTTATCAGGTACAAATATAAATAATACTTATAAATTTTTATTAAGTAAATATTTGGAATCAGTAACATAAAATATTAATGTATGTAGGTTCCAGTACCAATAAATGAAAATAGAGCCCAATTTTTATCTATGAATTGGATAATAAGAATTGCCCAGAACAAAGGGAATGCTGAAAAACTTTCTGATGTATTGGCAAAAGAGATTATTGATGCTGCAAAAAATCAAGTATGTTCGTATAATCTTACATAATGTTTAGCTTGTTATGAGTACTGAATAGTATGCAATATTATTAATAGTACATAATATTGTTTTTAGTAAAATTGTATTTAATTAACTGTAAAAATATATATTTCAGGGACGAGTTATTAAAAAGAAATATGATTTGCATAAACAATGCGAGGCAAATCGAGCTTATGCACATTATAGGTGGTTGTAGACTGTTATGGATAAAAATATGCATTATTTGCAGTAATAACATTTATTTAATTAAAATGTTATTTATTTAAACTAATAAATCATGAAAAGTTATCCAAAAATATTGTAAAAACTGGGTCCTACGATTCTTCCATATTTCAAATACACTTTCAATTTTTGATTAGGTAGTGATTTAACATATAGAGTTTTAAAATAATCATTTGAATTATTGGTATGAATTTCCTCAAAAGGAATAATATTATCAGCAGTTGTCTTTAAATCTATCCTTCGGCCCCAATAATTTATATATGAGATTATAATTTTTTGATTTTTTAAATTTTCTTTATTTTTTTCATCTTTAATATATATTGCTCCAACTGTATTATTACATAGAAAACCGATAGTGTGTAATGTAGCGGTTAATATACAATCTGAAATATATAATAAATTGCATAAATAAAGACTTAAATCTTACATAAAAATATTAAACGTTAAATATTTATTTAAACTTACTGCAACTCATAAAAGTTAAATTTTCTATGGATGGCATGAAACTCAATATTTGTAAAGATATACATATTGGTATAGTTGCTCCCACAAAAATTGTGTAATTACGTTTCATTTTATTAAAAATATAAGGAACTGTGGCCATAGGAAGTAAATATAATATCGTGTAATCTGGAAATTGTTTTGATTGAGGCAATGGTGATACATCATTATTATATTCTTTGTTTGATGCATGATTATATCGTCTGATTGTATTATTAATACTGTTGTAAAAACAATATCTGAATTGCTTGCAAAAATGTACGGTAAGTAAATTCATAGGGAATAATGTTTTATATATGTACATAAAAATAATAATAAACACAATGAGATTATTTTTCCTTTAAATTACAAATGCATTAAACACATGGGACTTTCACCAACTACTATGGATTTATGAAATCAGCGCCTCTAGTGGAAGTGGAAGTTATTATTCTATACTAGTAGTATTTTTACTGTAGTATAACTCTAGATGACTTGAATTTGTATGATAATAAATGTCTCTATATAAATATGACCACAGACGAGGTCTGTGATACGACATAATCTTTGTAGTTTCTCCTTTTACACAAATAAATTAATATTATTAACGAAATTTTACTATATACTACGTCAATGAATGAGAATAAATGAGATTTTTCTAATAAAAATAAATCTAAATACGGTCTTATTTGATAGATTGACTCAGTATGACTCAATTGACTATATATCAGATGAGCGTATTTATTAGATTGTTTTTTAGGATATAAATGTATCAGAAATGTATGCGTAGAAATCAGTAAGTATACTTAAAAAGGATACTTTTGTATCCCTATGTACATCTGTATCCATACGTGACACTTTCGGCCAATTGTATGTCTTTATTTTTATAATTGCATTGAATGATCAGAATAAAATTGTATTTAGGTATGTACATTCATTTTCAATAGAAAAATATGTAACAGTGAGAAATTATAATCATTTGCGAAAAGTGAAAACATAAGTATTTTTTTAAATCATAAAATGTGTAAAGCTAGCTTCTTGAAAACACTATTAGTATTGTATAACAACTAAAAAGTAACCTGACTGGTACTTTTAATATATAATAAATTTAATTTTAATGACTAAGATTAGTAAATAAATAGACTCAGTGCAGAATAGTTTTACTATTGACTTCATTGTCAATGGTTTCACTGATGAGATGAAGAAACATTATTTAGAAGTGAAATTTGTTTCTGTTAAATGTTATAGGTAATATTTTGGATGTTTTATATATTTTTGAACATTATAAACATTCCATATATTATTGGATTTTTAAATTTTGAATAAATACATGAAAATCTACTATCAGTTTAATGATAACTTACCTATTTTGCTTAAAATAAAATACAAAATTATGTAGACATTATTAAACAATAAAACAATAAATGTAAAACTTTATTAATAAAACTATATCAATTATTTTATTAATTTACAATATTAGCAACATATATCATAACTACATTCCTATATTGTGTGATAAAATAGTTAAGACAAAAAGAAATAATAATTATATTGCTAATACATTGTTATAACCATGAGTGTTTTAGAAGAAAAATAATTAAAGATATTTAAATACTTTATAAAGTATAAGGGATACTATTTTATATTATAGAAATTGTTCATTTACATATATATATATATATATATAAATACAAATTTTGGCACAACATTTTAAATATGCAAAATCAGTTATGAACAGTCAATTTTGTTTACTCACTATTCATTAGACAAATGTTATGTAAATTAAATAATATTTGTTTTGTAGTCTATAATAAACTGATTCTTATAAAATGTTATATACTATAAAAAAACTATCTAATGTTATTAAAAAATAATTATTATACAATATCTTAGAAAGTAGCAAGATATATATCTTACAGTAATAAGTTCATATTAGGCATTTACTATTACAGTAAAACTTCATTTATCTGAACAAATTTTGTCACAGTACTTAATTTAACTAATATATTGAGTTATTATACAAATTTGGGCCCTCTAACACACCTCTTATATGAACTTGTATCATACAAAATGAATATAAGTAGAACTCCGTTTATCCGCATTTTGTTTATAGGAACAAGTTAATACTCAATTTAGATATCAATTTATAGTTGAACTTCTATCATCCAACTTTAATTATGTAAATATTTTTGCACATTACAATGGATATACTTATCTAATTACTTATTGCATTCAGAATATATTTCATAATTAAAATGATAAAAAGATATTATAAGGAAAACTTTTTTCTAGATAAAAACAACAAAGATAGATGTATCATCTTCTTGAGGAAGCTTAACAATTAAAAGATTCAATAAATAAAAATAATTTGCAAAAAGTTATTTACATATTACGTATGAAAAAATAATGCATATAGTATCAAATTGTATAGTGAATAATGCATATAGTATCAAACTGTAAGGAAATAGAAATTTAAAAAATTTATGAAATTGCAAGATGCAATACATAAAATATCATGCTATGTGATATTGTGATGAAAATGATAAAAATTGAATTTCAATTAAATTTGAAAATTTAAACATAGTCAATATTTGAAAATTTAAACAGAGTCAATATTTCAAAATGCTAAGAAATATAAACAAGAAATAAAAAGATGAATAAAGCAATCTAAAATTCAGTTATTTGAATATCAACTCTTACTACTACTGAACTATATAAAATATATTTTCCAATATTCGGATAAACGTAGTTTTACCATATATTACTTTATTTTACATATTACTTTATTACATCTAATATATCTAATATTATATCAATATTATATCTAATATTATATCAATTTTAAAAATTATTATTAAAATGTCACTTTCTTTATACAAATACATAAAAATTTATGCTTCAAATAATAATTTTGATCACTAGATAATATTTTCTTTTTATCACTATCTCTTTTAGTTATATTTCTTTACCATTATCTTTTTTAATTGTATTTTGACAAATACTCACAATTTGAGAATATAATTTTTATATGTATATTTCAGGTACTTAATATAGTCATTTTTTTAAAAGTAATATATTCTCTATATTAAATAATTTCTATTTTTCGAAAATTTTTAAATAATCGAGAAATCTATTTTTAGTAATTTTAATCTCATAATTGCGAATTAATATTTAATACTTACTTTATTAATTTTGTATTAAAAATTCTCATTTGTAAAATGTTTGATGTGATATAAAATCAATATTAAAAGATTTGTTTTTATAATTCTTCAATATGAGAGTTTAACAGTTTTGGTAATGCTGGTACATCTGCTGCCATAAAATTATCTGATGAACAGACTACAGGAAAGACATGATTTAATATGGCATAATAATGAAGTCCAGCTGCTACAGCAACAAAAAGATGCCAAATCGCATGTGCACATGGTATTCTTCCATCAGATTTAAAAAATGCAATGCCAGAAATATAAAACAATCCTCCCAATTTTAATTCAGTAATGTTATATTGATTATACTGTAAGATACAAATTTTTAAATGTGTATTCATTATTTACTAACATCCCTAGTTAAAATGATTTCTTGAAAGTATAATTATATACTTACTGCATTAATGATAGCATAACTAGGACCAATTCCTATAATTACATAAAAAATTGTTTCTAACATTTTATATCGTTCATGGAAGATTTGTTGATACACTATACCCAATATTGCCATAATCCAAACAGCATAACGCATTATAAATAATACTTCGTCATCTGGGAAATGATCTACATTTAACCAAGGAAAATAACTTGCAGCAATAAAAATGTAAATCATGGCACGATCACAACGATGCAATGTTTCTTTAAGCTGTCTGCAATAATTAATTGTTATTTCTTAAATACAAAATTATGACTAAAGATGTATAAACTAAACTATATAAATTAAATTAAAATATGTAATAGTACCTGTTATTATTGCAATAATGTACACTGTGGAAAAATGTCGAAACCGTAAAAATAAGAATCAGAGATGTACCATATACATAAGCTGATATTAATTGGGTCCATGTTATAGAACGGCTGACCAGTTCCCAGCTACCTATGACAGATGGTACAACCCAAATCCCATGAGTAGCTACATTTGCTATGTGTTCTACAGAGGTAGGTGTATATGCTTCATTACTACACGCTGGAGGATTCATCCATTTTATTCTGCAAGAATTTAAGATATTATTTCAATAAAATTTGTCTTTTCAATATTTATTTTTATTTATATTTTGTACTAAATATTAAAATATTATATATTGTATATCATATTGTACATTATTTAACATTGCAAAAGTTTAATATATAATTATATACAAGATATATGGGAAAGAATAGAAAATATATAAAGTAGTACAAATTTTATTTCCAAAAAGTAAAAAATTGTATATACATATATTTTACAATTATATTGTACAATAAAACTAAAAAATTCATTACAGTAAAAGAAATGTTGTTTGCAGTAAAAGAAAAGAAGTTTTCTGAAATGAAATCCAACACATATTTTTTGAACACTGAATAATTGAATTATTTATTATTATTAAGATTGTATTAAGGGGTTATACTCTTATTGTAATTTTAAAAATAAATTCTGAAAAATAATGCGTGGAATAAAAGCTCTTGGGAAAAAAATCGAAGTGTGTAATTATTTCAAATTATTCCAAGTCTATACACAGGCTAATCTGTCCAAGAAAAGCTTTTGACTTGTATTAGACTTCTTTAGACTTCTTCATTATCTTGGAACAATACAATATCTATAAATAAGTGTTTGAAGGTTTAATTATCTTTCAAAATCATTTTAGAAATTTCTTCATGATTCTCGAAACTTGGAGTCTTATAATGTTCAACATAACTGAAGAGATTGTGCAAATCACATTATTGCATTAGTTGCAATATTTGCCAAAGTTACATTGATTTTACAACATACAATGTTCAAATATATAAATTGAAACAAGTGATATGAACAGATGTACTTGTTGCATCTGAAGAAAAATAATATAATAATAATTTGCTTAATACAATAATTACCTTCTGCATGATTATCAGATAGTAAATTTTTTAATTACGTTTCATACTCTCAGCAATTGTATGAAGTGCAATATACATGTAGAAGAGATATCAAATTTCTAAAAAAAATGGAGTCAACTCATATCTACTGATACATTACCACGCGTATGAAATAAATAAAAGGATCATATTAACGTGTACAAATAAACCATTATTCAGAGTAATAAATACTTTGGGCCGTATTATTAGTATATTATTAACGTTTTACAACCGAATTGAAGATAATATAAAATAGAAGATTTCAAAATGCCTTAAAAAGATCAATATTTGAAAAATGTTTTATCTTCGAGGAAACAGTTGTATTACGAATCAGAATTGATTCATAGGATATAAAAGTTACTGATAAAGTAAATATGTAAAATTTTAACTACAATTCGATATTATTTCTCATTCGATCCTTGTAAAATTTTAAAGATTCTTATTGATTTTACTCTGGACGATTTTTAAAATTCCAGAAATTTCATACATTACATGATGGAAAGTACATTGAAAGGAAATAAATATGATTTAATTACTTATTTACATACATAAAAGATTATTTACAACATAATTTCCTTTAATCTCTGATAGTTAATAACATGAATACACATATTCATAAAATTAAAATACACTACATGTTTTACACTCAAGATAAAAAATGCATTAAACTTCTTTTGTAATAGAAAAGTTTCCAAGAATGACATCAGTTATAAATTTTAATATTGTTAAGGTGGCATAATCCCTTAATTTCACGTTGGTTGATTAATGTATCATTACTATTTTTTTAAAATTGATTCGGGGAAGGGATTTTAAAATAGACAAATCTCATTATTATACAATGATGCAATTGTTGGCCACCTCACGATAGTTGACAGATTATTTATAATATATCATTCGTACTTATGTGTTCTGTAATAGTGTCATGTTCCAGTAGCAAGCTTGGCCAACTTATAGAACTAGGATATCACTATTTTGTCGTGTTTAATTTTCGTATATCAAGTCATTTTCAATTACTATACACTTACTTTAACAACTGCTTGTTCTTATTATTTTATTAAAATAAATATAAGAGATGGTAAGATAAATAAAATAAGATAAATAAAATAAAAATAAGATAAATAAAATGAAAAGAAATATTTCTAATTTCTGTACTTTAACGTAAAAAAATAACAGACTTATTAAAAAAAATCTATTTTCTTACGTTTTAGAGCACATCCTGCTACGGATCAAGTAGAGTAAAATGTACGAAACTATTCCATTGAACTATTAGATTTTATTTAGATGCAAGATACAATTGATAAAAACGATAAGAGTGATAAAATTAAATAATTAAATTTTATTTAGATTCTTTAGATAAAAACGATTATTTTGATTATTTAGATAAAAACAATTGATAAAAACGAGCGATAACGGAGAATAAAATTATAAGTTTTTAAAAGACACAAGAAAAGTAAAAACACAGCAGAATGCTTTGTATAAGAGTAATATTATTTACATGTAACTCAATTAGAAAAATATCGAAGTTTATCATAACATACCCGCTTCAGAAGTGGGCAGAAGATACTAAAACAATAAAAAAGATTCATACATTCAACATGTGTCCTATTTGTTTTTGTTTCAAAGTTGTAGTCAGTTTTTACTTTTAATATATATTTTGTATTTCCATTTAAAAACAATTGTACATATGTATTTGGCTTTTGCCATTTCGTGCACGTATATATACAAAAGGCTGCCAACAGATTCGACATAACTATAATTGGAATTTTTGAAAAATTGTGAAATTCCTTGATACAACGGCAGACTGACGATCAAATATCATGATCAAATATTTCGATCATATTTTATGAAGATAAGTAATTGCGAGTTATTGAAACGTAACAGTGGCTGCAAACGAGGTCAAATAAAATAAACATATGACAATGATACACTCTATATATATTTAAAAATTGCAAAAAAAAAAGACTTATTCGGATGTAGGAAAAATAATTTTTTTCCTGATATAATAATTCTGATAAACGATATATTTGAAAAGTGTAAGATGTACACGTCGCATATAATTAATTGAATAATTCAGTCACTATCAATCATTCGTCAACAATTTAATATTTAATATTTAATAAAAAGATTCAGAAGCTTAAATAAATAATAAATCAAATATACTAGTATATATTAATATGTATATAGCTACATTATTCAGCTATCTAATCAATTGCGCTTTAATATTGTATGTGAGAGAAAGAACATGTAGAAAGTCAAATTCAATAAAATAACATTAATATTGCATTCCGAGCTCACATAAAACTTTTACATATCCTTGCGTCATCCAAAGATTCTTTTCTGTATCTTTCAACGTTCGCGATATACAAAATACTTCGCTTATATGGGATATTTTTTATCGAGTGTGCCGAATGGAAAAATTATCATTAGATATTATCAAATATTGTCATTAAAAATTATCGACATTTTTAATTTTTGTAAGAAAAAAGGTATAGGACAATCACGAAGCTTTTATGTATATACCTTCACGGTACTAAGTTCGTTTGTTTCAAAGAAATGTTTTTACATCATTTTAAAAGATAGAGATGAGTAGATTTTTTATTTTTTTTTCTTGAAAATTTTGCAAATTCAAACGTTTTTATAGACAAAATATTTTTTATTAGTTATTTTTTTCTATAACTAAATCCACCATGGCCTCTCGAAGCCTTCCCTTCATAACGATCCTTAAAAATTTATTATGCTATTTATTATATTAATAAATATTAAATTTATTATATTAATAAATATATTAATTTATTATATCCTTAAAAATTTATTATTTATTATACGTTTTTTTATGATGTTAATTGAGTATCGTATCATGATGTCCTATGTTCTAAAATCGTCGTTGTATGATCGACTGACATTTATCAGTCGGACGATAATTAACTGTCTTGATCAATATCAAAACAATCAATAACGATTAATTTCCAAGATGTTTTTGATAAAACATTTGTCGCTCATTTATTTCACAAAACAGACTGAACATTGCATCGAACTGAATATGAATATAACATTATTATATATACTGAATAATGCTTTAATTTATTTTAACTAATTACCATTAGCTTCAATCAACATTATTATAATACTGAATATGAATATAACATTATTATATATGTAGTTCAAATGTTTTTATTTCGATAATTAAGCGAATCATTCTGTATTCGAATAATCGGTTCGGACGAGTCGAAAGTTCTACTGCATTCGTCTCGTTTATTATTCAAATAACGAGAATATCTCAGATAGAGATGTAATTGATGAAAAAAAAACTCTGTGCATGCATGATCAAGGGCAAAAGATGACCATTTGACACTTAGCGACGTAGTTTTTCCTTTGCGTGCATAACGTTAATGAGCTTAACAATGAATTTACGACGATTGGAATAATCATTTCGAAATACGAGTAAGGGAGTTTTTATTGAGTAAAGAATTTTCTACTATATGAAATATAGATTCGTCGATAGTATTATGCTTTAAATGAATGTTCACAGAAAACATGTTATAATTTCTAAATAAAATAATCTCTTAATAATTAATCTGTCTTATTTAGTCCAACTCCTTTCTTTTTTTTTTTTTTTTTAATTACTCATAGTGTATCTGTTTTTATATTTGTAATTTCATAATAT
>CAJDYZ010002398.1:0-10864 GCA_903986555.1 Heterotrigona itama
ATAGATAATTCTTATGTTAGCAAGGAGGAACAGAACAGTAATATACTTACAATTCAGCATTCATTGACGTTTTATTTTCTGGATTTGTTACTTTTAGAATTTAATTGTTTTATTTCAATCGTAGACCTAATGGCTTAAATCTTTGCAATCATCTAATGATTAAATTCTTGTCCAATAGGGTCGACATTTGCTCATTATTGTAGATCCTGAGTCTTTTTTTTTTATAGTTTTTATAATGCTGTATTGTGAAATTTTTTCCCCTTAATTGTCAGTAATTTAGACTTCTTTGAATGCCTGTAATAAGCTAGAGAGCATCATTAATCTGAATACTTTGGATTGGAATCTTTATTCCAGAATCTCCAGATTTACATTATTGGATTTTTCTATTTGTAACAGAATATTGAAAATTATACATTTAATTACTTAGTGTTGTACTCCTCCTTACCTAGACTTTCAGATATATTATCAACGACATACTTTCTTTCCTGGACATTAATAATTACTTGTTTTAGTGAATTATTTCAAAATTACAGCTGTCTGTCTGATCAACTGTCGCTGACTAGAAATTTATCTACGCCAAACCAATATCCCTTAAAAAGAACTAATCAATTTTTTAAGATGAATTATTTGAACTAAATTTTTGAAATCATCGCACATATATGCAAGAAATTTTCAATATTACAACATTGTCATTTCCAACATTCACAACATTTTCAATATTCAGTATTTTATGTTATGTAAAATTATATTAGATTTGAATTTTAATAACTTCAATATCATTTATAAATATCATTTTCGTATGTGTGCATTTATTCAATGCTGTTATTTAATGCTGTGTGCGTCGTGAAAGTATTACGAGACAAACGCATACATACTTATTAAACAATTTGTCTTTTTCTCAACAATTCATTATTAGTATTCAAAGATATGTTATTCTATTATATTATTATCTTCATTTTCAATTTATCTTAGGATAATGAATTTTTAATGAAATAAGGTATAATATTTTATCATAATCTAACATAACAATAAATTAATATTGACGCGATTATATTGTATATTTGATAAATAATTTACAATATATACTTTACAACATTATAAATGAGATCATTTCAATATCTATTTCATCTTTTTTTTATATAAAACAATTTCTCAGAAAAAACTTGCACTATTTCAGAGGCTTCAACAAACAGTGGAAAGAAATTTTTTTTACAAGATTTGATTATTGGTAATTTTTTAAATGGTACTGCGTATTTGTTTCTTCGACATGATTGAAAAAATAAATTTGATCCACAACAATAATAATCCACCATGATAACCATTCTATTCAGACTATTTATTCTCGAGATATTTGCACTTAAAGATATTATGAACATGCATCGAAATATTATGCTGATATTTAGATAATAGAAATATTTTTTACAATATTGAAGGTACGAAGGATAAACGCGGGGGAATATAAACGTAATTTCATGAATAATTTTTAACATGTAAATATAATTTCTCTGCATATAAACGTATTGTTGTTGCTAAACACTGATGGTTTTCACCAATGAATATACATGTCCGATTTATATAAAGAAATATTTCAAACAAAAGTCGTGTAGTATCAAATGAATATACAGGGTGATCATAGATTTACTGATTGTCCAACGTTTTTCCTCGTAAACGGTAGATGTTACGGAAAAATGAAAAGGATGAAATTCTATTGTTTTTTATACGCAATGTAATGGTACATAAAAATTTTTTTTAGTACCATTTTATATGGTTTTTCGAGGTGACCTTTAATTTTTCAAATAGAATGCTGTATTTTGTTTTTATATCATGTAAAAGCGGATGTGAATACGAATTCAACAATACACGATTCAGTAACCCTCTTCACGTCTAGAATTAGCTAAATTTAAATATACTTATAAATAATAAATTTTCAGACTCGATTTTCTCGAAAACGGAGCGTATAAAAAAATTTTCATTCTTTCTCTCGACTTATTTATACACGCGGAATTACACTCTGGCCACACCACGATTTCGGGAATATACTTCTTTTTTATTTTAATTTACTTTTAATTTTACACAATTAAGGTTAAACTATTTTCGCATCATAATTAATATTTTCTCGACATGTATAGAGAATGTCAAACTGTTTCGACTAATGAATTAAAAAAATATATCGTTCCATTTCAAAAACAGAAGGTGAGTTTTGAAATCTCCAAAACCCATATATTTTCGAAATTGTTGCTATCATAACGTGATATTCCTTCTGTATTTTTTTTCTCCAAAAATAATAGAGATATTTGAGGTGACGAAGATAGATGGTACACTTCATATGTACAAGTGATTTTTATTTATTAGTAAGGAAGATAATATAAAATTATTGCCTTATTACGATGTAAGAAAAATACAGTCACAATTATTTCAATAAAATAATTAAATCTTATAATAAGAAGCAAATAACAAAATATATGGATACTTTATCACGTAAATTGAAATTAATCTATGTCAAATTAGCAACGTGCGTTAAGTGGTTAAAATCAATATTTTTATGAAAGTTACATTTACTTTAAATCTAGTTCAATTATTGAGATATTCTTGAGGCATATTATAATTATCCACATGTATTAATTATCTTTACGATGTAGCAAACAAGATAGAAAGAAAAAAAAAAAGGAAATATACATATAAATATATGGTATATACATTATATGTATATATTAACACGAACTTCACATAAACTTTCATGTAAATCGGAAAATCATAAAAATGTTAACACTGTCACTATATGTCTATATATCCTATGGTATGTATTTTTATCCTTGGTAATGTCGTATTTTGCGAGATTGAACATTGTGAATAAATGTTGTCATAAAATCTGGTTGAAAGGAACGACCAGCCAGCAGTTATTATTTTACTACTTATTTTTGACCATTATTTTCTTTCTGTTAGTCCTCATACTTATATCGTAAAAATCTATCTTTGATCCATCCACGTCCTCATCACCTGCGTAAGTATCAGAATACTCTCAGTTCTCATGTATTATTATTCAGCATTTTGCCGTTTTATATTTTTTCTCTTCGTTTTTCCGCTGTATGTTCTTTGCTTTTTTTTTTTTTTTCTCAAAGTTGTTACAAAATACCGTAATCCTTTAAATAATTCATTACGAAAAAGAAGCACGTCTATGCTAGGACGTGGTGTCGCAGTCTATTGATCGCATGAACGTTTATATCCTTCTTCTTTCTTATTTTTTTATCATCCACTATGAGACGTCGAACAGTTGTTCTTATCGTTTCTCGTTAATTTCCTGTTGCGGTGACACGATTTTTCTGTTGTCTTTTAATGAATTTGCGGTTGCATTTGTCTCTTCATTTTATTTTATTCTTCTCAGCTTTTCTTTTTCTTCTGATCGATTTCCTTCTTTTTTTTTTTTTTTTTTTTTTTTTTCTCTCTTTCAGTGTATCTATTTGAGAAATTTCACTTAATCTGTATCAATTTTACGATTGTACACTATCGTAGCTTTGGCGATGAGAAACGTTTAAAATCTCACGAAATTATTATGGAAGTGTCTTCCATTTTGCCTTGAACGCATCTACTGTCATTATTCGCGTAATTCATTTCTGGAAGCGTGGATTTGTTCTTCGCCTTATGTGAACACCATATGTTGTCAAGATTATTGTTTTGAACAACTTTCCCCTATGTTACCGCTGCTTTGTTACTAAAATATTTATAAAAATATGTTTCATATTTTTTAAAGGACAAATGTCATCGATTTCAATGATTCTTGAATTTATATAATAGGATAGCCTTTGGTAAATGACACACTTTCTTTCTCCAGTCTTTTTCTATTCACTAAGAATAGATCCATTTATTTTTGTGAATTGTTAACAAATGATGATAGCGCGCTAAACTAATTTATTTATTTCAAATCAATATTGTTAATTTGAGCTGGAAAAATTCAGATACCGAATCACGTATATTTAAATATACTTGTATTTATATAGTATATAATATATAATACATGATATAATTGGGTAATGCGCCTAAGACTACAAGTTAAAGTATTTTCGAAACGATTAATCAAAAAATATATTAGACAAAAATTGAATAGTTTCGAAAGAAGTGTTAATTGATTTGGAGTTTGTTTTTTTTTTTAAATAAAATTGTATATTTTTTAATATATTATTTCATTCAATTTGTCATTATTATTCTTATTATTCTCTATAAAAGTAAGAAATATTTTAATTAAAGTAATTTAGAATAATATTTAATGTATCATATTTATAAATTAATAATAGGAGATTGTGTAACATTCATTAATTATTTATTGTGATAAATTAAATATTTATTTCACTATTACATAACAGTTGTTACAAAATATGCTAAAATGAAATTTGTTGACATCGTCACAAACATTTTTAACAATCTTTAATAATTCTTAACATCACTATGATGACATTTCTTGCAGATTCTTCGATAATTAGTTAACTTCTGTTTTCAGTTATTGTTAATACATAAATCTAGACTATTTTTTAGAGTTACAAAAAAAAAAAAAAATCTAATGAATTCCAATAACTGAATAAGATGAAAACACAATGCAAAAGCAAATAAAGAGAGAATTATTAAATATTTCAAAATAAAAGATAATCTGAGAAATAGAGCGTCAAAACGCTGAGCAAAGAAATTCGACTTTATGCAAGTATCATATTGCAATATTTTAATGAAAATTTGTCCTGAACTAGTAGTTTTTCGATATAAATAATTTAATACTTTTTTTATAGAGATTAACAAGCTAAATGGATTAGTGCATTAAAAAATATATATCACTTTAAAAAACAAATTTGACCTTCAAACGCATTCTATGCATCAATAGTAAAAGATAATAATTATGTCAGTTTTTTAAAATAAGTGCAGAGTATATCTATAAATCGGGCAACTATCATACTATCATAGCCTGGAAATATTAAACTGATGGAGTTATTCGGTCTGTTTCAAATAATTTTCAAATCTTTTTGCCAAATTTTGCAATTTAACTTTTAAACCATCAAAAATCCTTCTAATAAAAATTGGACATGTTTTTGAAAATTTTGCCGAAGATTTTTGCGTATATATTTCAAAAACTAAGACCGAATGGCAACAATTGTACAGAATGATGATTTTAACAATATATCTGAAATTCATTGAAATTAGGAATTCTTTTTTCTAGATAATTATCAAATATGAATTTACATTACTTCATGTTATGATATGGTATGATCTATGATTATTAGAAATATATATAGATTTTATTTCAATGAAGCATTTCCAAAGAATTTCTGTTAAGCTCAACTAATTGTTGTTAAAAATATTTTTCTAAAATTTAACGGTACAAACAAAGCAACATTTTCATGTACACTAAATTCTATTATTTATATATTTATACTCTGTATTTATCACAAATGAATACATGATAATGGATATTTTTTTTTTTTATATTCTTTTATAAATTTATTACAAAAATTTAGTAAATGATATTAACATAGCTTTATTTCTACATATGTTTTTGATGGTCGCAAATTTTTCTGTTGAAATATGATTGAAACGAGTGGAACATGTCAATTTCTAATATCAATGTTTTTCTAATGTCAATTGCTTATCAGAAATAAAAAAAAAAATTCGATTCTTAGCATGAACGTGACTACGTCCAAAAAGAAAGAAAAATATTGAAAATTGAAATAAATGATTACGAGAAAAACGAGTTTAAAGTTCTTAAAGCTTTATTCATATTTTACGTAGGAATTTCATTTACCATTAATCTGCCAATTTTTAAAGTGTTGTATTTCTGATATATGCAAAGAACAAAAAGTAAATTTTTCAAATCTATTACATTAGGACACGCTCTTTAATCGAAACGTATTAATTAGATTGTTTCTTGTAATCAATTCAGTCAGAAAGTTGAAAATTAATTATCGTCAGTCAGTGCTCATGGATACATTTTTTAGTTCTTAGAAAACTAAGTATTCTATTAAAAATATAAATGTATTCAAGAAAGTTTCATTGAAAATCTAATTTAGCTAATACTAAAAGAAATCGCTAGGGGTAAAATTCTCTGATATTCGCGATCCTCTCGATTCGAAGGTTCAGGGGTGAGCGGTCAAACAATCTTTGTCACTCTCTCCACTCCGTGGCCAGAATTTCTTCGTATTACAACATTTTCCTAAATATCTGAGATTTCCCAAGTTACTTATTGTTTATTGCCGATTCGATCGATAAACCATGGAAAATTAAACGTCGACGAGCTGTCTACTTTCGAACAATTTCGAAATTGCCTCGTTGCTAAGAAATATTTAAAATTTTAAAACTACGATAAATTTTGAGCGGTAGATTTTAAGTTAATTGATCCAGCGATGTACCCATAATTACTGTAATAATTTGATTATACAAAATGAAAATAAATATATGCATTCGCAATGATAATCATTATGCAAGTCATTATTGCGTAATAAGATATTCATCAGCTCTGAATATTATTATATATCAGTCAAGAGATTTAAATTAGATATATAATACGTATTGTTACGTAAATGTAATAATAATAGATTTAATAATAAATATATATAAATAATAACGTATTATATATATACGTAAATTGTTATGTATATATAATAATAGATTTTGCATAGTTTGATACATACATATGAATTGCTGTTATTACAGTTAATAATGCTAGTTGGATTTTATTTATTTTTATTTAATGATAATTGCATCAGGGATAACAGATAAATTTCTTATCTATGGTATTATGTTATTTTAAGGAATTGATAATGAAATCAAATCAAATCAAATTTTGTAGAATCGATTTCAGTTCTAAGAAAGATTGGTAGTCCAAATGATGAGTTAATTTATTTTCTTCGATTAATAAGTTAATATAAATAATTTTACAAATTAATATGTTATAATAAAATTAATAATATTTTGATTAAATAATGAATAGTATTTTACATGTATTTTATTTAATAAATTTTAAAATTTATATTAGAGTCATAATTGTCTTACCTAGAGTTATGATCAATGTGATTATACCAAATTTTCATTTGTACATTAAATAGTCAAGATAAATCATAATACGATTTTTGTAAACATCACACGTTGTTATCCCATTATAATTTATATAATAAATATCATTACCTTATATAATAAATATCATTACTTCCAAAAGTTTCTCATTTATCACCTTTTTTTTGATTCTTCTAACAGAATCTTTACTTGCAATTTCTATTTGTGTTATTTGAAAATTATTGTCACTATTGCACATGCATATTTTTCTACAATTGAACATGAAATTGAAAATAAATTATTATACATCATTTCTTAGCTAACAAAGGAAATTGATTTGCATTGTGTGGTTCTCATATAATCGACATAATCAGCACAAAATGATTTCAATAGTTTCTTGAAAAAATGATTTAATTCTAATTTAGATTTAATTTTAATTAGTAGGTTTTATGCTCTTTCCCTTTGTGAATCTTGTAATTTCAAGAAAGAAAGATGTTTTAAACGTAATTACAGGAAATAAGGATGTTTCAGTAATATACTTCCTTATGTTTTTATCAAAATTTTGCCATGTTTGAAGCTTAAAGATTTTATCAGGTAGAGATTAATATAGTGCAAATATATAATATCTCTGCAAAAAGATATGCTTCCAACGTGCTCTTTAGTCCAGTAATCCTTCAAATTGGGGATGGACATAATACCCATGTTCAAGATTATGCCAAAAAACACATCTTTTGTCACATCAACCCAGTCATTCCAAATAGACCATTCAGATAAATTCAGTTCTTCTATTTTACTTTTAGCATATCTATTTGTTTCTAATACAATTGTGTCGAGCAATGCATCTGTGAAAAAAATCAATGTGTTCTGTACAATATAAAGAAATATTAGGTCCAATAATCTTATAATACTTCTTTCATTCATGTAATTTCCATAGAAATTCACAAATTTCTCGCAAAAGTATTTCTTTTCATTCTTATAATTTATATGATACTATTATTCAATAATTATCTTCATGATAATTCCCATAAGTTCAAGATAAATCTTATTCTTGGACATCTGTGATTTGTATTTTGAAGAATATTTAGTAGTTCTATGATAAGTTCGTTTCTGTCATTATATTCTTTAGATGTTTCTTTAACAAAAAATATACAAATAACAGATTTACAAGAATTTATTGATCTTCCTGGGTGTTCATACAATGGAAGATAATGTGAATATAAATGAATATATTGGGAATTAAATAATTATATTCAAATTAAGATTTATTTTAATAAAGTAGTATTATTAACCTGTCACATGTACTAGGGAAATGAGAAAATAGTGAGAGAATCAGCGGCTAGAAGAATGGCCAAGAATTGAAATCTGGCCGACTTCTGTGTATACAAATAGTGCTTCTCACTCGACGTTATTTACAATGGAATAAACTTCGACTTGATTTCATAAGTACTACCATGGGTAATTCAAAAGCTCTGGTAATCGCTGCAGTGAATTCGTCCGTTTGTACAAGTAATTTATTAGCAAGTGATGGCTCGTTAAGCAACGACGAATAATGGCACGTTTAACGAAATCGGCTTGTTTTGGAACACTTTAAGATGGCGTGTTGGGCGACTATAATTCCAGACTAACACACCCCTTAGGTCACTCTTGCTTTGCAGGTCACCTTCATCGACCTACTATGATGCCTGTATGTACAGTTCTCCCTCCTATTTTCACAGTGTCACATGACACCTTCGTTTGTATTTCGCTCTTTCAAAAAGAAAATCGCCCCATGCCAACGTGTTACACTTCTCCCATCACATTCATGCTTTTCCTCTTTTACGCATTTCTTCATACTGTAGGCTATCTCTTGTAATTTGAACGCAACTGAAATATAATAATTACAGATTATAATAACTACCATACTACGTTATTAGAGAATCTTATAAGAGAAACATATTGTAATTGATTCTAGCTTTTCATTTCAATCTGAAACATATTATATAATAATTATAATTACAGATTATTATATAATAATTACAGATTATAATAACTACCATACTACGTTATTAGAGAATCTTATAAGAGGAACATATTGTAATTGATTCTAGCTTTTCACTTTAATCTGAAACATATTATAATTGATTATTAGAGAATCTTATAGAAGAGAAACATATTATAATTGATTCTAGCTTTTCACTTTAATGTGAAATTTAAGAGCTAGTAATAATTGCTACAAATAAATTACATATTGACGTATTAATGAAATATATATAAATTATATATTGACATATTAATGAAATATATGTAATAGGGTAGTAACAAGGAAATAGATAATGAAATATTTTTTCAAAATATTTTGGTCCATTGAGGTTATCTAAACAAAAGGCCTTTCAAATTGTGATGGTGATGCAAAAAATATTTTTCGCCTAACATAGAGTATTGAAAGGTCAATAATCTTTCAAAAAAATAAATAAGAATAATTTTTTTTCAGTCATTTTTTTCGAAATTTTCAAGCTCATCTTTTTTTCATACAACTATGTATTTTCTTTTATTGCATCATATAGCTGGTAAAAGAATACGTTCAAATATGTAAAGAACATGATCTTGAAATGACATTAATGTCTAAAAATTGAAATTTTACGAATAAATTTATGGTTATCATAAACGTTGGCCAACACAATCGAGAATCTAATAATAGATGTAAATAAACATGATTGAACATGAAATCCCAATCAATATATCGAAATTTATCAGTAATTTATAATGAAATGTTCTGCCAAAAATATCCATTCATTCATAGTAAAAGTGATCAATGTTTGAGAGAAGCAGTTCGAGTGTACGAAGATACATTTTCTAATTGTTATTGTCCATTAGGAAATATCTACGCAAAGGTCAAACTGAGAACGTTGTGAAAAAACGTATGAGGGCTAAAACTGTTAATAACGAAAGAAATAAAGAAAATACTGTAGCTAAAGTTGAAGAAAATCCACGTGTGAATCTAACAGCTTAAGAGTGAGAGTAACATTTCTGGAACTAGAATAATATGGATATTAAAAGGAGAAAAATTTCATCCGTCTCTACATTTGTCTCTACATCTCTACGGAACAGAGTTTTTAAATCGTATGTATTTTTTTCAGTGTGGTTTATAGCATTACGGAAGTGACCAATCATTTAAAAAAAAAAAAAAACTTAAATTTTTGGACATCGTCGATATCATTTTAAGGTTATGTTCTTTATCTTAATGTATTTTTTTTATTAGCTACACAATGCAATAAACATCAAATAAAATGACCTTAAAAAAATATTTATACTTTTATACTTTTATACAATATATATTTATACTTTTGCATTATCACAATTCAAAAAGATATTTTATTATCTAAAGATAGGTGGCCTTCTACCTTGTATGGACTATCCTTATATATATTTTCTTTTATCATATATTATATATCAACATAGTAAATGAAAAAAATACGTTCAAAATTATCTGACTATCGAAAAATGTTGAATATCAGAATTTGATATTAAGAGCAATATAGAATTTGATACTAAGAAATAAAGATGGAAAACATAGTGGAGAAATATAGTAATGTTTCTAAATAAAAGAATTCAAAATTGGTGCTCTATGTATAAACCTTTTTCTCCTTTGCGGTGTGTTTTAATAAATTGTTCGTATTAAGATTTTCAGAAATTAAATGAATTATTTCTTAAACAATTTAGGAAAATTAACTTTTGTATACAGGATAGACCAAATAAAATATTATAAGCTGTTTTCTTGGAAACTATAGCAATTATCGATTTGTTTTATTTTTATTTTTTTTTTTTTTTTTTTTTTTTTTTTTTTTTTTTTTTTTTTTTT
>CAJDYZ010002433.1:2285-15471 GCA_903986555.1 Heterotrigona itama
TTTTAAAAATAAATTAAATAAATTATTATGATGCAATTAAAATTAAATTATAAATCAAAATAATGATAATGACACTAAAAATTGTTTACTTTGTCTGTTAGTTCCTGTTGGGTTTAAGTAATGGCACTCATGTAACACGTTCTGGCGTCGACATGATACCGGTAAAGGCGTTTCGAATAGAACCAGAAGGAACAAACGGTTACATTACAGTGGATGGAGAAAAAGTAGATTATGGACCCTTACAAGCCGAGATATTCCCATCTTTAGCGTCGGTAATGTCTCCTTGATACAAATTAGCATTACACTTCGTACGGAGTTAGCAATGGAAATCAAATTGTACAATCTTAAGTTCAATAAGATATTATATTATATTATGGTAGCACGGTCCTGGTGACAATACTGTATTAATATATTCCAATTCGCGATACGTAAATACGATTTAGCTCAGAGAATCGCGATAGATGTATATTTCAGACTGTGAAGTTAAATCATTCCATCAAATGTATACGAGTACGTATAAATTAACGAGATCAATGCAGCCATAGTTTGTATTAGCTCAACTTATTTCGTAGAGGTTTATTGTTTATACGGGATGATCCGATATTGTTTGAAGCTTTTGACGCTCATGTTTCATACATCAAAATAAACGTTAAGTCTTTTCCTTTTTTTTTTTTTTTTTAATGTTATTCTCTCGAAGCAGTTATTTAACAGTATCAATATATGATCATATTAACTGTAATAAAAATTATTCTCTATGTATTTTTAACTATATTCCTACATCTAAATTGCATCTCATAAATTTACATTTAACAAAGATTAAAATTTGAAACATTCATGCAGTTTCTTTCATAAACAACATGTTCATTTTTCAAAAAAAGTCATCTAAACATTCGCTTGTATAACTATAGAAATTCTGTAACTTAATTCATCTTTGAAACTTTCATTCTGCAGATATACAGACAAGTATCTTAAAAATAAAAGAGTGCATGAAACTCCGGATCATCCCGTACAATAGTGCTGGTTAACTAGTGATCATTAATTTTATTAGCTAGCCTAATAAATCGTAAGTTTTTGGACTATTTCCTATATGATATAACGGGTGCAACTATAAAATGTTTCATGGGACTTTATCCTAGTTAGCAAGTACTATTGTTGAGCTTAATAGTACATTGGTAAAATGATAGACAGCTAATCCTCGACTTACACAACGTATTGATTATGAAAATATTAGGTATAAATTGAAACCAATGTTATAAAAATATAATAATAAATGAGTAACTTATACCAGTGAGTAACTCGATGATTAGATGTATGTTTCTCCTCGTTACTTATCAGAAAGTATCATCAAAATTCACCAAGAATTTTATACGCTTCTTCCGTTCAATATTATTGCCTGGCAATTCTTTCAGTAATATAAGTACATAGATTGTATTTCTTAAACAATTGTAATAGCGTATAATAGCTTCCATTGCAAGCATAAACGAATTAATTTGATCTTCCCGATCAAATTTTTTTTAAGCTTGTATACATTTTATCGACCGGACTGTAATTGTCACGCAGTCTAAATGCCGACGCTGTAGTATTGATTTAGTCGCTCGATAGTGCTCAAATCTTGTACATTTAGATGCATTTTAGATTAAAGAAAGAACATGTCAATCTTTCGATACAACGCACAGATACCGTCTTATGCTCACGAGATATTTTTTCGAGATTCTATTAGCCGCGAACTTATCCGACGTAAGAACATATCATAATAATTAACGGATAAAATGCGGAACATTAAGGATGAAGGAAAAAAGGAAAAAAAAACAGAAACCATATATGTCGAGAGAACACCAGAGAAATATGTTTGATTGACCGCGTAACAACTTCGAAACGATGTTTGTATAAAATTGCAGAAATGATCTTGCATATTGTTATATAGTTGCGCTTTAATATCGAAACAAAGAGCTTTTATTTATTATAAAGAAGTTTCATCGATGTTCTCTTAAAGCTATTAAAGAGCAATTTTATAGAGATAATTAATAATAACAATTTGTATAAATTGTATTGTTTTGTATGTAATTACGATGTTGTAAATTTGTGCCAAGAGATGCGAAAAGATAATTAATAATATATATAATAGACGTTTTCCTTTTTCTCATTTAGTTATTTCGTTTAAAGATTTATTCTATTTTTAGTTTTGTGCCAAATTCTCTGGTCGTACCTGTATTAAAAATGCCAAGGATCGTTATGTACGCTTGTATATATTTCAAGGAGTTAAGCTTGTCGCGAAGCAAAAAAAGCAATTATACTTATTGTTTTAATCATTGTTACATGCCGTACAAAAGAGTACAAGAGTTTGTAAATTATTAACGTTTTTCTAAAAGTCAAACAAGATAATTTCATTTAGAAGAAAGGCACAAAACAAAAAAAGAAATCAGGAAATAACATTAAGTTTTGTTTGTTATCTTCAGACAATCAATTTCATTTCTTAGCACGCATAAAAAATCAAATTAATTATGTACAGAAGATATTTGAAGTTGAATATCCATAAGATTTCAATGGCACACTTGTAATAGAAAATTATCGTTTGTCATTGTGAATATGTTTATGCTTACTATAAAAAGTTCTATTTAATCCTTTCTAGTCATATAGCACTTTTTAATGATCTTTGATGTTGATTAACATATATAAAAGAACTGTATTTGGACAGGGGGTAATGAATTTCATTTCAATTAAAACCAATTTTTTTCAAATACACTAATGAGCGAAACTTCTAAGGATCGATAATTAAAAATTTAATGACAACTATAATAATTAAATAATTATTTTATAAATACATACATCTTTTGTAGAAATATGACTAGTAAGGATTTTCAAATTAAGATACAAAACACTAAATAAAATTTCTGTTTATGTAATATTTATCCCCAAATTTTTAACAAATGTAATTCTGTTGAACATAATTTTTTTATAATTTTTTTCACTTCTGTTAATTTATCTTTATTATTATATTGTATTATTAAAAATAAAGCAAATAATTGTATATTGTTATAAAAAGAAAGAAAGAATGTTAAATTTTCGTATACTCTTAGAAAAACACTAAATTGTGCCGCTGAAAATAAAAAAATTTGATTTATCATCGATGAGATTAATATGTATGTACAATATTAATTTTTGTTATTCCGCTATTTTTCAGCGGAACGATCGTTAATATTTTCGAAAATAATGAAAGTTATTTAATATGATAGAGAATATAGAGATGATAATAAATTTCTTTACACAAAATCATCGTAGTTTGTCTAAAATTGATTTAATTTCTATGACCTAGAAATTATATGTTTGTAGTAATCAGCGTAAGATGTTAGAGAATGTACCAATATAAATATTTACTGAATTATCTTCATAATTCTACGAATAGTTATAGAAGTTGTATAAAAAGATCTTATGATCTTATGATAAGATCTGTATTTTACGGGGACAGTATAAAAGTTGATCATAAAATATTTATTATTTATAAAAACGTTAACATATTTATAAGATTGCGAATATAAAAAATAAAATTCTAGTTTATTATTTATTTCAATATTGATATAAGGAAAATGACTATAAAGTTTCTTTTAGTTCAATTAATCAAAACAAATTTCATTCAATCTCAAACAACAATGATTTTATCAATGCAGTATATATTGTTATATGGATATAACTATAAGAAAGTTACAAGCAAAAAGAAAAAAAGAAATTGTAATATATATCAGAGTCGGGAAGAAAAATAATATATTTGAGGTGGCTTAAACGCAAGGAAAGTTAGACCATAAATTTCTATGAAATAAGATATTTTTTTTATTTGCTATAAGTACTGCTAACAAAAAAATTTCTTATTTACAGTTCATATATAAAGTAGTTACATAAATTGCTCACAAGTTTATATAGGCAATACAAACATGATCCTTCACGATTGTCAATTCTATCCCTAAAGTATCATGATCATAAATTGTACACCTATCATAGCAAAATTGGTATCACACAGAATCTAATTTTTAAAAACACACTTGAAAAATCACACTAATCCCGATATTGATATTTAACGCGTACTTGATATACAATTCACTCGTTTTATATCAATTTTTATATCATATTTGAAAAATTACATCTACTTTCACTATCTTTTCAATATCATATAAGAATAAAAAATAGTATATCAGTCAAGCAAAAATTTCATTTAATGAAATTATTTTTAGAGATTTAGAAATTATAACAAATTACATATACACCTAAATCTTAATTATGTTCAATTTTGAACATTGAATACCACTCAGTTTTAGTTAGATCAAAATAGATCAAAATAAAAGATATATATAATTATTTACTGATTCATACATTTATGTAATTCCAATACTTGATACTAAGGCTGCAAAGAAAGTGAAAGAATATATATAACAATAGTTGCAATATTTAACAAAACTGATTAACTGTTGAGAAATTAGTAAAAGTTTTAACGATATATATGAATCAAAATATTTTAAAAAAATTTATTAGGAATGCACTTTAAGATTCTTTTTCTAATTTATGAAGGTAAGTAAGAGCACAACTTTTTTACAAACGCATTAAAGAACATATTTCATTCATTGGCTAATGTATTCACCCAAAATTTTTAAAATATATAATCTGAAAAAACAGTTCAGGACGGAAGTAAAAAGTATATGTTGTATTTTGCAGTCTACTTTTATACGTTCGTTATTTTATATCGTTTGAAAATTTAAAAAATCTAAAAAAATAGAAGATAAACTTAAAAAAAATACTAGTATAAAAAGAAATTACTGAAAAAATTAACTAATGCAATAATGTACATAAGTATATATGTGTCATATATATATGATGTAGAAGATATACAAATTTTCAAAATTTATAAAAATAAATTTATAGCAATTTTATTATTTTATCAATAGCTATAAACAGTAAAATTACAGCTTTTATTATTACACTGTATTTGCAGTTTTATAAACTTCAAAACTACAATATAAAGCATAATTTTTTAATCTTATAAAAAAAACATTGCTACAGAAATTTGAAATAAACCTTATTCTTTTGCTCTAACACTATTTGTATAATTTATAATATTTGTAAAATTGTATTATATGTTTAAAATTATATAATTATTTAGCGCTTATTACTTAAACTGATTAAATTATTACTAAACTGATTAAATAATGAAAAAAAGTAATAAAATTTCACGTTGGCATATAATACAGCAATAAACCAACATACTTGATTTAATGATTTAGTATTATACGCAATACGTAAAATTAATAGTTTGTTAAAGCAAATAAATGATTACTGTGTTATAGATAGAGTATCTAAATTAGCCAACAAATCTTTTACATCATCTTGAACTTGATTAGACACATTTGATAAAGATAAACGTGAACACAAGCTACTCAAGGTTTCCATCCTTTTATGAGTATCTTTATGTTTTTGTAAATATGCCAACAACATGCTAACTATGTTCTGTACTTCCTCTTTGATTTTCACCATATCCTCTCCTTTACAATTTTGTAATAATTTTAATTTTGTTTGTGCTAAGTGTAACGGGTTGTAACCATATTGATCCAAACACAAGGGATTTGTGCCTGCATTTAAAAGTAGTGTTACTACAGATATTTTACTTGTTACAGCTGCTAAATGTAATGGCGTATTGCCTACGGAATCACGAATATTAGGATCTGCACCATATTGTAATAACAAACGAACCATTTCCGTATAACCTCTGTAATATTAATATTAATATTATAAAATATTTATTAACAATTGAATATGTTGATCAAAATTTACCTGCAAGAGGCAAGATGAAGAGGAGTTCTTCCTTGTATATCACAACAATTAGGTGAAATACCAAAATTTAAGAGGTTTCTCATCATAATAGTGTTGTTTGTAGCTGCTGCCATTCTCATTCTATGTTCAATTAGACGAGTATGAACATCAAACACAGAAACAAGACGTTGACTTTTACTGACAAATTTTATTTTGTTAACATATTCTGCAAAAACAACATAAAATATCGTTAAAGAAAGATAAATATGTTGTTGAAATATGTACAACATAATTGATAATATTTTGCTGTGTCTTATTATAACTATTACTATAAACAAAACTTACCATCCATTAATAATGTTTTGGTTGTTAGTGGTTCATAAGATTCCCACACGGGTGGTTCATATTTAGAAGCTTGACAGGAAGATGGTTCATATTTGAAAGGTTGACAAGAGGGTGGTTCATATTTGTAACGTTTCCACATAGGTGGTTCATATTTATAAGGTTGAAACATGGGTGATTTGTATTTGTGAGGTTGAAACACGGGTGATTTATATTCATATTTGCAAAAAACCTGCAAAAATTTATTTTTGATGATGTACTATTAATATTATGTCATAATCACTTCTCAAAATTTATAAAATATTTTTCAAATATGAAAAATCAATTATTAAATTAATCATCTATTATTCTAATCTAGTTATTCATTGCAATTAATAGCTTTATTGTACTAGAAACTAATACTTTCGTTTATTAATAATAATTGTAATAATAAAAAGAAAAAGAAAACATTAAACCAATTTCAGTTGAAATGAAAAAAAAAACGAAAAAAATTTATACAAAAGAAGTAATACTTACAGGAGGTACATCAATCCGTGGTAAAGAACTACTTGTTGGTATAGAATTTGGAATATCACCGTGTATGTTTGATAAACAAACAGACCAATCCGAATTAAATTTGTTATGAAATATATCCGGTTTAACTTCTTCTGTTTCACTTTGTTCGTTATTGGTTGTTATTGCGGAAGCTGAATTGGAGCAACTGACATTGTTAATTTCTTCCGTCGTCAAATTTTGGTTTTGGACGATTGAACAATCGAGTGAATTGTTATTCGTTTCAATTCCTGAATCCAAAGAAGTCATTTTGTATCTAAACGTTCACTAATGCTTTACGTAGAAAACAGTCCTCTTTCCAAGCTCAACTTACACTGCCAGAATTGTCTCTATGAAAATAATAATAATTTTGAAGTTCACTTGAATTGACACCATATTGCCAACCTTATAAGTTTTAAATCTCACTATTTTTATATCACATGCAATATTGTCAATGTAGTATAATCTCAACAAATAAAGATTTTTTCGTAGATATATACTGGGAGACTTGAATAATAAACTGTAATTTTGTTAATTAGTATTTTTTAAATAAAAATTTAATTAATTCATAAGCATTGAAATACTATCACCACATAACGGCAAAAAGAGAGAACTAATCTGTCCAATTGTTCTTATCGCACACTATTATTCTCTTTATTATACTTTATTTAGACACAGTCTCTAATAGATGGCAGTGTATCTCAGCAATATATATTCTATGGTTTACATGTGTATTTAATATCATTTTCATAACTATCATAAATATTTGTTTAAATAAAAACGTTATTGAAATAAAATGTTACTGTTTACGACGAAAATAATCCTGCGAACAAGCCATTGTACAAGTTAGTGTAATTTAGTGCTTTATAGTAATTACTTACATTAGTTAAAAATATTAAAAATATTAAATTTCTTGAGGAACCTTAAATTTGTCAAAATATTAATTATATTTTTATTTTAGATTCGACTATCTGTGTTAATAGATTTCATACATCTTTTCCAATATATTTGAACCAAAAATGGAGAGTAGCGTAAGAATAAATTTTATATGACATAAATTTATTACATTATTTTTTTCAACATATATTAATTGTAAAATGTCATGTGATTTAATAATTACAGAAAAAATTTAGCAAAAAATCCAAATAGTACTGGTCCACTAGTTACATTATCTGATTATTCCTTTAAAGACAATAAACCTGTAGCATATGCATCAAGACAATTGAAACGCATACAGAAACACCAAGATTATATGGTATTGTTTAAAATTTTTTGAATTTTTGAATTTTTTAACTTTATGAAATTTTAATACCATAATTAATTAAATGATTGATTTACAGAGAAAAATTATTCAACTTGTTGAACAAGTTGATTATGCAGTTGAACGACATGCTACATTAATGAAAGAAAAGGAGGAACAAAAACAAAAGTTTTTGGATAGTCAATTAAAACCTAAAGGTATATTATCAATCACTAGTAAATAATCTATTTCATAATTTGTAAATATAAATGTCAATGTTATATAAATTTTGTTAATTTATTTTTCAACCTTTTCACTACTTTTACAACAATCTATCACAATAAAACAATTAAATTTTTTTTAAATTATATAAAATTTATTTTAAATTTATAAATATAACTTTACTTGAGCTGATAATCGAAAGGATATTGTATAAGCCTTGGGATTTTGTCTTTTTCTTCTTGTGGAATTTCATATAATCTGTTTGGAACAGATTTCAATTGTTTAATTTGATTGCTTACATTTACTAACATTTCCTTAGGGACCTTATCATCAGGAAAAATGTGTAATCTTTGCATAGTGTATCTTCTTTGTAGAGTTCCATCCATTGCTGAATAAATTGCTTTCTTTACAATCTATATGTTACAAGTGAAAAATATATAATAAAACTTTAAAGTTGTTATATAAATATAAGTATTTTACAAAATCTGATAATTACCATTGTAGGATCTTTATTATGTAATTCCCATGCAAGAGTCCAAGTAGCACCACCATGATATCCAGTATGATGAAAATATACTCGTTTCTGCCATTCGTCTCCACGCAATGCAATTTTTTTGCTGTTTATTACTATTACATGGTCACCACACTGATCTGTATAAAAAATATTAACATTCGAATATTTGCGTTAATTTTTTCAATTTGTAATATTATATTAAACAATATCAAATGAATATATATGTATGTATATAATTTTACATACTCAAAGGATGATATATAGGTTTGTATAATCCCATAAGATACTTTTTTATCAAATGTGCACTTTTAAATGGATCTTGCCAAGTTGCATCGAAAATGTGCCAAACACGTGCAAAAGTACCCCATTGCTATAAATAAAATTAATTTATATAAAATCAAAGTATAGTGGAAGAACATTTAAAATGTATTTAATAAATAAAACTTAAAATTTAGAGAAAATACAAATGACGAAATTTATATATATGAAGTAAATAAAAGAATAAACCTGTCCTTTGCGTAGAAGGGACATTTAGCAACCTATATTTAAAATTTAATTTGAATTTACAGGTAATATTTTAATGTATATATATATTTTTAAGGTTAGATTCCAACAGCAAGTAAGTACAACCACAGTTTTTATTAAAACTACAGGCGAGGTATATGAATAGACCAAGCATCTTAGGATTTCATGTTTCATGCTCTGAAATACTGACATTAAAAAATTAGTGGTTTTTTAGCGCACTCTATGCTTGAACAACGGTGAATTGGAGACTACATCAAGTCGAAGTTGATCAAGTATGCGCCAGAAATGATTTTTGAAATCCATTACAAAGTTGTCAAATTTTTAATACCGAAATGTGGAACTAGTAACTAACCGAAATTATTCCACTGTATATCAGAATTATATAGAAGAATTCTATTGACGTTTTACGGTATTATAATGCTTTTTTTCATACAGTAAAATTCTGAAATTATTAGTAAAATATTAAAGAAACTATCCGTTCAAATAAATTTTATCAAAAGTTCGATATAATTTTTCCTCTTAATCACTTTCTTTGATTCATATTCCATCATTTTAAAGAATAGAATAGAAAGAATTGAGCAAAATGTTTATTGCAAGTTTTTAGTTACAAATAAACGACGCGAATAAACTTTGATTTATGCATACGAAATTCGAATATTTATAAAATTTTGAACGAAAATATTCATATACTAGATAAAAAATTATCAATACTTTAAACTATTATAATTTTGTGAAAAAGAATTACAGAATAATTAACTTGATTTTATTTTAAAGAGTGACCGCCACTTTAACAATCTTGAATTTGTTTCGTTCAAAGATACTTATTTTTACATCATGCAGCAAGAATATTTTTTTTTCGTAAATTATAAAAATTCAAACATCTCGTCGAAGATAAGTTTTTCCATCACTGAACAATTATTTTTCATAATCAGATCAATCATGATCTTGAAAATTGAAACCTCTTTACAGTGAGCTCTTAAAACTAGCTGTACAATTTGTTTTCACCATTTTACTGAATTTTAAACAATAATTCATTAATTTTTAACAGGTTATAACAACAAATGACCTCGTATGGAAGTCATTGAGTTCGTCTTAACAAATAACTTCGAAATTTCAAAAGCGAACGATCTAATCTGACACTAATGTACCTTTATACCAAACACTTTTCTTAAATTGGTGACACTGTGACACAACAATAATATGCGCGGAAAATTCAAAATTTTCAACTTTAATTCCTAGAATTAATTCTTCATATATCTAATAATATATATAATGTTTTTATTTTTAATCACTATTGTTATATAAAAAACAAGTTTTAAATGTAAAAATTTTTAAATTATAAGAATTATTAATATAAATTTAAAAAGAAGTTTTACGGTAATAATAATGAAATTATATTTCAATAGTGTTGAATTTGTTTATTAACACAGACGAGATATAAATTGATGAAATTAATATATATAAAATCTCCATAAATGATATTTTTATCATTACTTCATATTCTAGAAGAATATGTAGAATTGAATATGTAAAGTTATATAGTAATATATACTGAAAATTAGTAATTATAGAAAAATTGAAAATGCTAGGATTTGTTCGTGCAGGCTTCAAAAGAATGTAAAAAAATTACAAGATAATTTACAATTTAATAAGTATTTTAATGCAATAATAATATAATAATAATCAATAATATCAACTAATAATGTTATTAAATACTTTATACATATACATGGTAATGTATTTATAATCATTCGCAATTTAATCTCTATCTTATTTTAGGGAATTATTAGTATTTAGTAGTAGCAAAGATTTTATGTAAACAGGTAAGTCTTTTTTGCACGATCAGTCCTTTGTTATATAAAGAGTAGTACATTTTGTTACTCTAACTGTGTTTCCTAATTCGAAAATTTCATTAACAAATCAATGTTAATGTTAATTAAACAGCTGTAAAATATTTTTTATAGCATTTCATCTATGCACGATTGTACATATTTATTTACTATAAATTTGTTTGTAAAAATGTTTTATATTAGTTATCGTTTTTTTTTTCTTATCTTAGAATATTGATAATTTTGAAGTTACCAGTCATGTTCAGGATTCTACAAATAGTATACAAATTTTTGCTTTCTTATTTCTATTCCTAAATTCCATTACATTCAAAAGAGGAACTTGATTGTGTTCATATAGGCAACTATAGCACCAAGAGGCAAATATTGTTTTCCAAAGCAAATGCCGTAAATAGTATGGAAAAGTGAACAAAATAGATATAAATTCGTAATTTCATTAATTATTTATATGAGAAAATTTATTACATTTGATTATTTATATTAATTTTCATCTGCGTAATTTTAGCTTTTCATTTTATAGAGTTTTATATAATAATGAAAAATTTTATTATTGTTTACATAAATGACATGGACACAAATACTTTAATTTCATAATTTTTTTAAATCTTTACTAAAATGTGCAAATCTTTTATTTTAAAAACAGTAAGATGATCTGTAATTTTACACAACTGATGATTTAATGCATCTAAAACAAGATAGATAATACATATTAATTTTATACTTCATGAATTACGTATTATTTACAATGATTTAGTTTCAAGTAGTTGTTTCAATTTTATTATAACTCCGTTATTAGTAATGTACGTTTTAAAAGATTCTTTTAATTGTCTTTGTAAACATAATTTTCTATTTCTTTATATTAGATTTTGTGATAAGTTAAATGCTTATGTTTTTCAAGTTATACGTTTAAGAAAAAGATAAAGTCGGAAAAAACAAGGAATTAAACAAGAAAATATCGATAAAAAATAGTGAAAGAAAAATGTGAATTAATACATTGTATTAATATACTGTACAAAAATGATAATGAAATACATTGCACAATATTATTAATACATTGTATTAACATAGTTATATAAATTTTAATAATTTAATTGTTTTCCTATCCTTTAAAACTTAAATATATCTTTTAACTTAATATTTTTTAATTTAAGAATAAAGTTTTTAAGAAATTTATTGATCGAAATTTCAGTACTTTCAACATATTATTAATGTAAACTACGTAAGTAAAAATATAGAATTGAGTTATGTCCCTTAGCTATGAGATTCAGCTATTTCCTTTCTTTTTCTAGTAACTTCTTTTCGAATTGGTTTTCACATTGCATTGATTTAAGTTCTCTTCTATAGATTGTAGTATTAAATTGATGTAGTATAATTACTATAAATTGTAAAAATAATACTTAAAGGCAGCAATAATTTCAACAATAATAATTATAGTCATGATGATAATAAATAGAATACAAACACATTTGCTTTCTACTTTATACGAATTAGAAACCGACTTAGAATCGGCATTTGCGCCTCTGGATTAAATATCCTGAACATTTGGTCACGGAATATAAGGAAAGTACGTGAAAATGTGTTATTCAATAATAATATAGCGTCGACAATTGTTATTCTGTATATGTTGAAGTATCGACGCATCTTCTGATTATATATCTTTAGATAAATGCAAATTATATGTCATAACTATTGAATTATTATAATAACACAGCTGGTTCCAAATATGCCGTAGCAGATCACAAAAAGTATGTTTCTCGAGACGAATCATTAAATTGTTCTAAAGGCGTACAATACATTTACATAAATGTTTCTGTATAAAATGCACTAACAATAAGTATTTTAAAGTAACTTCGAAAGAATTGACTTGTTTCCTAAAAAGCATCTTAAGGAAAGATTTTCAGTATACAAATTGATATATATAAAACAATATCTTATAGAAATTGACGTCATGTAAGACACGGTATAACAACTTTTATACAGTAATAAGTATCGTCAGAATACTATAACAGTGTAGATTTTAAAATAATCCACAGTGAAAGAATTCTTCAATAATCATATAAAGCTCCTACTTAAATTATTAATCTGCGTATTTATGTATATATTGTAGAGAGATTAAACTTGAGTAAATTTAGCAATCTATTTGGGATTCTTTTTACTTTTTTTTTTTTTTTT
>CAJDYZ010002440.1:34464-46873 GCA_903986555.1 Heterotrigona itama
AGTTAATTAAAAAAAGAGCAGAGAGCAGGTTTTATCGGATTACTCGGAAGATTGATGATAAAAATCGCCGTTCTTATGGTAACAATTCGTTAAAGCTCTATGATTAAACAGACTGTACGATTTGAATAGGCCACGGTTTAATTAACGTGCCCAGTGCACGAGAATTCGGTCAGGTCCGCGTATTTTATTTTTCGCTTGTTTCATTTATCGACATCTGTATTGATTCCGGCTGGCAGCGGAGCAAAGAAAAAGCATCTGTCGAAATGCAAATAATCCACGCAAAGGAAATGTCAATAACTATTTTATAGAACTAGAGCCGCACGACGAGCAAAAGGAAGAATTAGAAAACTGTGAAAATAGTTGGTCCAGTGATCGATCGATCGGCCCCACGTTCAAACAGTTGAAAACCATTTGACAATGGTAAAGCAAATAGAGTTTCGAGGCAACAGAATAATAAATGAATCCTTGTGCACGTATATACATAAAATTTACGAAAAAGCGTAGAGTATGTGAAATATCTGAAAACGTTATATTTCCATGGGCAGTGGAATGAGATTAATTTGTACTCAAGTACGATCCCGCGTAAATTTATTTAACGAGAGATTAATTCTTGATTGATAACATTAAACATTATTACGTGTATTTTCGTACATATAAATTCACTACGAATGCATCGAAATCTATATAAATCATTGGTTTTGCAAAATATTTATCTCGTTGTACGAACAAAATTTTCAACAACAACTCTTTCAAAGATCCTAATGATATTTTAAAATTTAATACGTGGATATTGTATGTCAGGCAAAAGATGTGTGTCTGTGTATGTGTTTTATATTCCCTTCTAAAACGGTTCAGGAAGAAAACAGAATAACGTTTTTTCCCGCCCTCTGCTCTTTTTTCGTTTCTCTTTGAACTTTTTTCCTTCCGTCCAGTTCACCGAGAGGCGAAGATCGCGGTATCACACGCTATGAGAAGATGGCTACACTCTCGTTTTACTAAATAGGACTTTTATTAAATTTCCCTCCCGACGTTCCCGTTTATCATAATCTCATTCGATTTCGATGGGGGGGGGGAAAAAAAAGAGAGAGAAACTTCGTGTAACGCCCTGAAAGTATCCCCACGGGAATATGTACAACAATTTCTGTTGGATTAAAACGGAAGGCGTGCAGCTCCGCGTGTTTAAAAGGAACGCCGAGAGCAGAAAAATGATATTTGCTCCAGTACTTTGGAATAAAGCAGAACGAAGTGGAAAAATTCTTAAAACGTGATACGTAAAGGAAACTCACGAAATTCACGAAACTGAAACGCATCGTATGTTCTTCTGCGTTTGTTGAAGGGCGAATGAAGCATGCGTCGGAATGAAAGTTATCTCGTAATTTCTGAACGACATCACGGAATCATGTACACACGTGTCGTGTGATTTTTCAATCATTGTGCATTAATAAAACAATTACGAAGAATAAAGATAAATCGAAACGTGTTCTGAACGTTTTGCAGCAATTGCTGTTTTCATTTTACATTTTAAATTCTTCACACGCGTACATCTCCATTATGAATTTCACAACAACGTGTATAAACAACCGTTGTAAAATTTTTAATTATGCGTTAATAAACGAATTGTAGAACAAATATAAATGCACACGTATTCAGAACATTTTGGAGTAATTGCTTTTAAAATCGTTCCGCACACGCACATCTCTATCACGGAGCTTGACAATTTTCGAAAACGTTTCAAACCACGTGAAATACAAACGAATAAAATTCACCGGACAGCACACAACAAATATTAAATTCCAGAGATTTTTTTTTTTTGTTTGTTTGTTTGGGCAGGGAAAGTCTGAGAATTATCGTTCTCAGTCGAAACTTTAAAATCAATTCCACTCTGCATCGTCAAAAAGGTGCTTTGCTTCATAGTTCTTTTTTTTTCTCCCCCTAATACAGAAAACCTTGTCCCCTCTTCTGACAAACTTTGGGCAACTGCTAACAAGGTTTGTCCTTTAAGTCTCTTTGATCCCTACACTTGAGATTCCAGAAGCAGTCGAGAGGTGCGCTCGTTTTAGACAGTACGTTCAATCACCTTCTCTCCCATTCTCATTTTTACGAGTAATTAAAGATAATAATTTTTATAAATTATTTTTACAAATAATATGCTCCACCAGCGTATGATGAAATATCAATGGAAATGTATTCTTGCTCAGCGATGGTCCATTTTACGATCGATGTTAACGGAAGTTTATTGAGGGTTGTTCGACCTTTTGGACAAGCATGGCGAACATCTCGTTCTAAATAAGAGCAATAAAAGTTGTGTACCAGAAGTGTGAAAGTTCTAAACTAACTAGGAATTAAGCTTAATTCCTGAATCTAAATTGGAACGAGACTTCATGGTGTAAGCTAAAAACTTTGCGTAAGTCAGATCGAACATTTAGCCAAGAGAGAATTACTTGAAATTAAATAAAAACCCAGTGTCGTAAAGTATTTGCGACAACTTATTAATTTTATAATAATTATCAACATAATTAACGTTGATATTAAATGAATCACCTTCTATAAAACGAAGACAAGAAATGAATATCGAGAATATTTTTAATAAACGAAGTAACAATTAATAAACGACGATCGTTCGTTCTTTTACTTGTCACACCCGTGCAAGCAGATGTTGGCTAAGATTCTTTCACGTAGACAAAAGAATCTTAATCTGCTCGGAAGTTTCTGCCCGCGACACAATACACGTCCACTGTTTTCTCACGCTGTTTATCGTGCTTCACTTTGTCCCTTGCTTCACAGTTCCGAATTCCTCCGTTTCCCCGAGTTATTAAAAGTTCAAGCGGCAACTTCCCCTCGTTTTCTAATTATCCCGCTATCCCGTGTACTTCGTCCATTTGTCTTTACCGGTGCCTTTGTCCGAAATTTAAATAAGTGGGGAAACGTGCTGTCCAGCGCAGAAGAATCCGCGAAATTTCGAGGATATCTCCTGGTATAATGCTGTCCTCGCACGGCCGCCTGTCCATCAAAGTCAGGTGTGTACCGGTGCGTCCATGTGCCGGTCAACCCTTAATTAAGAAATCCTGTAGTTCGCGTATGCATTGTCCACGTGTCGCTCAACCCTCTTTCCCAATGGGTTGCAAATCCATTTTGCGAATAACCTTTATTAAAGACACGCCACTTTGACTGTGTTCTATCATCGAGCACAACTACTGATGGAATATAATGTAATTCCATTAACCAATGTAAAAGTATTGTTCGGTCACACGGAGGACTATTATTGGTAACAAAATTGAATTAAATCACAATGTGCAACGAAGTCGACTGAAATTAAAATGTAAATTTGAAATTAAATTACGACAACCGCCGTTGTGACTTTACTACACTACACAGTGGCACATCTGTCTGGCTGAGTTTTATTATTGGTTTGAACTACTGGTGGAATATGTGTAGAAAGATATTGTAATATAAATATGATACGAAGAATGTTACGATACAAAGAGGTGTTGAACATTTTTTTTTTTTTTTCTTTAGCTTTTATTCTAATTTTCTACTTTATTGTGGTCTACTTTGGTCCATGCTTTATGATACGAAGAATGTTACGATATAAAGAGGTGTTGAACATTTTTTTTTTTTCTTTAGTTTTTATTCTAATTTTCTACTTTATCGTGGTCTACTTTGGTCCATGTTTTATGCGACAAAGACCATCAGATAAGAATAAAAAGACCTATAATCATCGACGATCGTCTATAATTATACCAATAATCATCTATAATTACACCAATAATTGAACCAGAGGTTAACATAAAAATGTCCTGGGGATTGTTCGAAATTTAAGGAAAAAATAAACGACAATGTTGAACAATGTCCGCCTGTTTTTTTTTTTTCCTGAATTTTTCTATCTACAGAGCTCCCTTTTTGTCAAATTCTTTGTCTTCTTCAATAATAGGTCCCTTCAAGTAGCTTCCGCAAGATATTCTTTAGCCCATTCAATTTTTCGCTATTGAAAGAATTTTACAAAAAGTAGAATAAATGTAGGTCTGTGTCATATTCGATGTATGAAGCGAATGGAATCGAACATTCCAGCTAACATCCAATATTCTTCGTCTAGTTCAAAAATGAAAACCTTTTAACTAACCAATTCTGAATTACATCCTCGTGGTGACCAGGAATAGAATCGTGGAATTTTTGAATATTGTGGTAAAAGCGCGATAAATAATTCTGATCACATCACGTGAAATAAAATGTTACGAGTTTTTTTCTCTCCCTTATTCAGAACGTATTGATCTTTTTGAATTTGAAATCTCGTACATACTGTGACACACTGTGTACTCAGTTCTTTAAGAAAGTTAAAATTACGGTGCTTAAAATTGTTGAAACACACTATATTCGAAGTCTCAACGTTTCTTTAGAATTTATTTCATCGCAACCATCTATCTATGTATTCAAGAGTAAATCATTTGAATGATGAACGAATGATGAGTAAACCATTCGCGTACGGAAAAGTAATAAATCTGCTCTGCTCGATCACATTCTAAATTTAGCACGATCTCTTAATTTCAATAAATTGCTTCATATTTCAATACATCTTACGCAACTTCATTTTAAATCTAATGTATGACTCGGAATTACGATACTATGAACGTAAACAGAGAGGATAGCAATGAGAGTAATAGAAAGAAAATTCAAATCTGATGAACGCGTCAGAAAGATATCGGAACGCGTAATAAAGCATATTTACACAGAGGGAAAATGTGTATTCGATGAAATGAAAACTAAGCTGTTCTCCATAAAACAGGAATGCAATTTCACTGCATAATAACGCAGAGAACGTTTAATTGGAACGAGTGCTATGACGGGACAAAATTGCTCCCTTGAAAAAAAAAAAAAAAAAAAAAAAAAGAAAATTGATTGAAAATGCAGCAGAAATTTTTTTTTTATCAAAGAACATATTTTCAAGAGAAATTGATTTTAAAAGATATTTTGTGTTATTATCTATACCTATTTAGATTTCTTTTTCCTACATCGACATCGATAAATGGAACTATTGGTATTAGTAATAAACTATCATTGACAATTAAACGTGCTATCAATACTAGTGAATTCAGTAGCCGTAGAACTATCAACAATTAAATAATTACTTGTAAGTGTATTGTAGTATATTTCTTTCGATTAAATAATATTATTTAAATTATCATATTAGTATATTTTCTAAAATATATGAAATGATATTTTTAGACAATTATCTGATAAAAAAGCATCAAATAAAATCATCAGAATGTTGTGTGTATGTAAAAATTATTATTATTATATACACATTATCATATAAATATATATATATATATTTTTTTTAAAGTTATATTATTAATATTAATTATACAGAAGGTCTCAGTAATAACAGGTTTCAAAACCAAATTATATTTTACATGTACAATTACGATCAGAACTACATGAACTACAAGAGGGAAAGATTTTCAGTCGAATGCAGCTGTTTGCATTTTTAATTTAAACTCACCAGGAGCTAATAATAATATTGTTTAAATTATTATATTAGTATATTTTCTAAAATATATGAAATGATATTTTTGGACAATTATCTGATAAAAAACATCAAATAAAATCATCAGAATGTTGTGTGTATGTAAAAATTATTATTATTATATACACATTATCATATAAATATATATATATTTTACAGTTTTGTTAATAATATTAATTATACAGAAGGTCCCAGTAGTAACAGCTTTCAAAACCAAATTATATTTTACATGTACAATTACGATCAGAACTACATTAACTACAATAAGGAAAGATTTTTAGTCGAATGCAGCTGTTTGTATTTTTAACTTAATCTCACCAGGAGCTGGTGATTTTAAATTATTGTAAATAAATCATTTGATATTTTCGTGACAGTGTATTGGTAAGATACAACAGTTGTGCAATAGGTACATATGCAACAAAATTTTCGAGATCTGGATATATGGATACATGATTTTTAAGATCCACCAGAAGGTGTAAACTGAAAATGTTGAGAAATGTTCACTCCGAGAGTCACTTAGTTTGTTAACTTATTTACCGGCACTCTGGCCAAACAGTTTATTTGGCATTGTCGCAGCAGAGTATTGACAAAATACAAAAGCAAAGCAATAAGTTGCACGACGTTGCAGAGCGTGAAACAAATGTTGGCAAATGTACGCACGTAGAAAGTGTTTGCTCTGAAAGCCATCTAGTTTTGTTCAATTATCCACCAACATTCTGACTACGTAATTTATTTGATATTGTTACAACAACAATGTGTTGATAGAATACAAAAGCAAAGGAACAACTTATAGTGAAGCAAATATTGGAAATATATACACACGTGGAGAACGATTTGCTGTGAGAGCTATCTAGCTTTGTTAATTTGTTCGCCGAATAATTTATTTGATATAAATAAATAGCATATTGGTTGGAATGCAGCCGCAAAGCAGTGAGTTACACTGTGCAAAGAGCGAGTAAAGCAAATGTAAAATGTAATATTTGCCCCGAAAGCCACGGTTGTAGTTTGTTAAACTTATCCACCGGCGCTCATTCTTCGACAATGAGCATAGACAAAGACGTATTGTTGAAATTTCTAGCGTGGCTTTAACTTTATGCAGCGTGAAAAGTTGAAACAACTGTTTTGGCCGCGGAGTTGTTCGACTTTCGTTACGTTCTAGATATAGATAATCGATGCGCCACATTTCCATAAATGAAAATCGTACTAACAATTAGATTTCATTACATCTGATTAGATACACGTGCGTACAGAGTGATTCTAACAACTGGGCCAAACTATTGGTATCTACGTTCTAAGCGAAGCGTCACAAAGGGAAATTTTCATCTGTTTAGGCAACTATACCATCCAGTATAGCCGCGACATCCCTCGCAATTGCATCCATGCATTTTACAAACAGCGGTTTGCAATTTTATTCTCTTATCGCTTCTTTTCCTTCTTTTCTAAATTGAACTGTTGAAGCGATCAATTTTTGAAGATTTTACACCACTTCCATGTAACATAAACTACGATAACTTTCACATAAAAAGTTCTTTGTACATCTTTTTTCAAGCTCTTACATAAACGTTTCAGTCATTCCTTTTCTTTTTCCAGAAAATTTATTTCCGCTCTGTATTTCAATTACTATTTAAAACGGCTAAGCCAAGTAACTTAGCCTCTCGTTTCCGAAAACACTATGAGAATATTCTCCGGGATTACGCCCAGCGAAAGATGATATTAAGTGAAGATGTTCTGTTTTAAATGCCCCTTTAATTACTCGAATTTTCCGGCTGCACGGCTACGGAAATTATAAATTCTGTAACAGCTGTGCAAAGGCTTTCAGGTCTCTCTTTTCCAGTCGTTAAATGGAGCACTAACGAGATGCGTTATCATACGCAAAAACTGAAGAACACACCCGGACGAGCTGGATTAAGCGAGGCAAACGTGTGTCTGCCTTCGCGACCATTCTTTTAATGGATCACCTTGTAGATTACATTCCAGCTCGGTGTAATGGCGCCCCAGCAGATGATACATCGCGCTTCACGTTCGACGGATGAGATTTCTTCGCGTGTAGCTAAAAGCAATATTAGTGCAAAATTTAGGCGAACAGCCGGCTGTGAGATGAAGAAAGGAATTTTAGTGTGCAAGAAATTCGCGTTCTTTTGGGATTTAATTGTATGGCGTGTAACGAGGAAGCTCAACGATCAGCGACACCTCAGCTACTCTTAATCGTTAACCTAAGCATTTTTTTAACAATTCTCTTTTCGTTCAAACTTGACAAACTGTTCAATCAACGAAGATTTGTTTCATTTGTTAAGGATCACCGAGGATGTACTGCACTTTGTAATATTTCATAGAGAAAATATATTTCTATTTCGACTTCTGTTTCCTTGGCAGTTCGTTGAAATATGAACTTGTAGAAATATCTGCCATCTGACGATGCAACGTGGGGATGATTTCGCGTGATAGAAACGTGGAATCAAATTTTTTTGCTTCTCGGGGGAATCAAGTTTGAAAATTTATCCGGCAGGTGTAAGGGTGAACTCCCAACTATTGGCCAATTTCCAACTGGTCAGGATAAATTACGCGAAAGTTACTTTACATGCGGGAACGAGTTACACAATTACGATTACAAAATGTGAAACTTTAATTGAATGACGAAGGCAAGAACGTCCTGTGCCAGTCTTATTTAGGTTCCACAGCCATTATTTCGACAGCTTATTAGAAGTGATCACGGTGATAAACGCGTACGAAATGGCGGACAAAACTTAAGCGGCGATCTGATATAACGCGAAGGAAAGCAGTTTCAATTTGGAAATGCATTCTGGTCGGATGTTGTCCAACGCTGGAATAAGGGCGGCTGAATCTATTGTTCATCATCAATTCAGCTAGCTAAACAATTATATCTATTATATCTGCCATCGGGCTACTCCTTTTGTCGCTTTGCATACATTAATGTAATCGCGATGCAGTATCGTCTGAATTACAGTCAGAGGGGGTTATTATCCCCGGCTTGCGATTCCAACGTCGAGAAAATTACGCAAAAAGCTGAACATGTGCCGTAAATTTAATGTTCAACGTGCAGTTTTCAATTTTCAGCTAAGCTTCTGCTTCTTTAATTGCATCCACAGGAATGTGACTCTGCATAAAAGTCACGTTCAAAAAGTGCGAGGTTGCAAGGAAATCATTTCAAATGCGTGTTGAATCGCGTGATTCAATAATTCATGTTATTCAAATATTTTTACAACGTTCGATCATCTTTGCAACGTGAAAGGGTACATTAAAAGGTATCTCATGTATTGGCAAAATGGTTATTTATGCAGCTGAGTGTAATAAAAACTGAACGAGTATTTCAATAATTCGTGAACTTGACCTGTCAGAGAATTTACAAATACTGCAGCGAATAACTATATATATTTGCAATTGATATTTTAACCGAGACACAACGAGAAATCCCTCATTCTGAACGTGTCACGCAATTCTTGGCAGTAGGGCTGCGGTGAATAAGAGATTAAGTGCCCTTATTCTCGTTTAAACAAGTGTCATGCACAGCTGTTCAAGAAATCGGGCTTGTGAAACTGTCGTGCAATAAAGCAATATTAACTTTGAAATCTGTCAGCTGACGATGGAGACTGTATTCAATCGAAACTTATGTCTATTGTTAATTACGAAAAATTTCTTTCTATATTATTCTGCACGCGAATTCTTCCTGATCTGTTCTGTGTAGTTCAAAACGGAATCAAACACTTTGTTTATTAATTTTATTACGAGTGTTTATCTAACTTGTTAATTACACTTGTCTTTCTATACATGTTAATTCATCTCTTTCACGTAGATAAAATAAAGATGAATGATTCCTTTAAATTAATCAAATGAAAAGAATGACATACATTGAAAGAGATCATACTGCGAGTTTAATGTTAATTTCGACTAAACTTTCGGATTTATTAACATCTATTTGTTTAAATAAAGGAAAGAAAAACGAAGAGAACAGCGTGGAAATACGCAGCCTTGCTCGTGAGAAAGAGAAAAATTCCGTAAAATAAAGAAGATTTTAATATACTTTTATAGGTAAGAGCAGACCACGAAATGCAATCAGATCAATAGTGTCGAAAAATTCTAACTGAAACAGCAGGATTAATGCAGAATTAATTCAAGAAGTAATTACTTCCTTCCTCTTGGCAAGAGAGTGGAAGAATGCTTTCAACTTTAGGAAGGAAGTTATGCTGAAGTACGTACATGCATGTATGGTGTACATACGAGTATACGTTTGCATTTCTTTCCACTTTACGTACGTATACGTCCCGTTCTTTCAACCCTTTGAATGGTTGAAAGTGGTTTCTTGACCATGTCAAGAATACACGATGCCAGGGATACAGTGACGTGATGTTAAATGATGCAAACGCAAAGAAGTACTTTCTCATGTAAATAAGTAGCGTGCACATTATCGTGCAAAGTTGATATGCCTCTCTGCTACATTCTAGGCTTTCGAGAAATTTTTCCTCCGGACATGCGATGCTGTTACGCTGTTGAGACTATCGCGACACGTTGACGTTGGGTCGTTGAGCACGAGATGGCCGAATTTTTAGTAAAATAAAATATAAATCTCACGCGATAATATAGTTAGATGTAATCTCATCCCACCCATAGGAATTTTCTTTCATTGGTACCAATTATTGCAAATAATTCTTATCGAACAACAATAAATTGGAATTTTAAAGTGCAACGTCTAGTACAATTTTCAAGTGAGAATCTGTACGAAATCGTTATCATTTCACTTGGTTCATTTACGAAGTGCGGAGAATATTCTATGTTGGACTTTCTTCGTGCGATTTTTAAGGATCGACGTAAGACGGGATTCTACACGTAGTTCGCGAACCTAATCAACGGGACAGGATAAAAAAAAAAAAAATAATCAAAGAGCGGGAAGTTGGTTGAATTCATAGAGTTCAAACTTCCGCGGAGTTGCAAGGAAGTACGGGTATGCAACGTACTTAGAAACGTGCAAGAGGAAAAGTTCTTTATGATCGTGGAAATGTGAAGGATTTCTTAAAAAGACCAGGAAACGGAATTTCGTTTTTCTTTCGTTCTGAATGGGGAACGTGTAGAATTAAATTCACCTATCTACGGCGTTGCCATTTTCTCCCCTTCCGAGTCTGTTGACGGAGGATCCCTAAAAAAAAACCCCTCCGCGTGCAAAAGTCAATTCCAATTAGCATTCTATAATCGTTTCACTTTTAGCCACCTAAGCCCGAGCCAGGCCACGCATTTAGCCGTGCATTTAGATTCGGTAAAACGACGTGATAAAAATAGAGTTCATTAAAATAGAATTCTCCGTTTTCTCCGTTCGTACGAATAAACATCGTATAAAGCTGATTATCGGTATTAGCGAGAACCAATATTAATTTGTTAACGTGTTAACGTTCGTTGTATTATACATTACACGGTACAACTATTTAATGAATTTATGACTGGTTGCAACAGCGCGATCACACACACACACATAACGGCTATAGTCGTTTGATTATAAAATATACAACAATGGGTGTTTGAGAAATTTGTGATGCGGGAAATTTAAAGAATACATACGCAACAGAAAGTGATAAACGTAAAATATCATAGATAGAGTCAATTATTGTGGAATTTATAAAAGAACGTTTTTGTTTAAACTCTGTTTCTTTGATTACGATGATATAAAATTGCACAAATTTGTTCCTGCTACTTCGCACCTTTCAAAATTTTGCTTCCATTCTATAGAGATAGGAGATTGTAGCAGAGAAAAAATTCGTCGACCAGGTACATGTTAGAAGTTTACAAGTTACTTAGTTCCCCATTTTAAAAAATGAAATGTAATTTCATAAATGAAGTGTACTTTCATAAGAAAACTGGTTCTCTTTGCAGGAACTTTTTTCTTTCGAATTTATATGATTATCTATTTGATTTAATCAAAGTGACTTTGCATCGACGAATGTTTGAATCGAGAAAAAGAGCAACTTTTAGGATAGATAATATTCGCCACATGAAAAAAAAGTCCTAATAAACATAGGTCGAAAAACTGATAGTTTCAAAGTTATAAACCAATTTTCGGTTGAAATGCTTGTGAAAAAGAACACATGCGCGAGTCTTCTTTAATACGAATGTGTCAAGCATGCATAGAAATGGAAGGAGGACACACATAGAAAACCTCTTGCAATCAGAAAAAGAAGAAATTATAAGGTAAATCTCTACGATGGCTCTCGAAACGAAGAAAATTTTTGAACCAAGGGAATCGTTTATAACTTTGAAACTATTAATTTTTCGACTCATTTGTTTCGCACTTTTTCTTCGTATTTCGGCGAATGCTATCTATCGTAGAGAAGTTATGAACCTTTCCTTCTATTCACCCTGTGTATACCTAAAACAGATGAAATATGATTGTGACTGAGACGAAAGGTTGTCACTTCGAACATTCTTTTTCCAAAGAAGTTACAATACCATTGTGTGCCTAATGTTTCTTTAATCAGCCAAAGATACTTTCAACATACATTCAATTTAATTGTTCGAAAAGAAGCATTTAATTAATCTTAAAAGTATATATTTAACATTTAACGTGTGTATTTATTGTCCAACATTTAAACGGTAGATATGTTAATATACAACGTATACACATGTTTGCAACATAATTGTCGCGGCAAACAAGAAACGCCGGCTGTTGGAAATTCTGTCGCGCGTTTTCGTAATCCCGCGTGTAATGATTTGTTATTCGCAGCGGCATCTCCGCCACGTGAATTGAAACATCGGATTGAAAACTTCTATCGACAAATAAGAAAAACTGTCCGCGACGCCTCTGAAACGTGCCAAAGCATCCGTTAAAAATGGACACGAAATTCATTCAATATTTGCTCCTCCCTCTCTCCCCTCACCCCCCCCCCC
>CAJDYZ010002440.1:58110-69195 GCA_903986555.1 Heterotrigona itama
GTTATAATCGTATCACACAGTATTAAGTATGTATCACTTTTCAACGAAGTGTAAAATGAAGTGGGCATTCATGCAGCAATAGAAGAATACTGTAAATGTTAGCGATTGTGTAGAAGATTGATGATCGACCGTACAGATTCTTTCATCGAGTAATGTTCTCTTTCCCTTGAATCTTATGATCTTCAATGGATTAACTACAACCAATTTTTCATCCTCAAATTTAGGAGACAGGTTCTACCAAAAAAATATTTTCAGATAAAGACAGAGAAAAATGGCGCGCGGAATCGGTTTTTGTAGATTACGAATATAATTTGTTTTTCCAGTAGGCGAGAGGAATGAAAATTTTCTAGTTTTTATAAAAGAAAACTTACAGAAGTAACTTGAACAAGTAATAAAATAAATTTCAAAATGTTAGAACGATTACGCAATAAAAATAAAAATGGCAGATTATATAGGTAGCAATATTGCTTGAATAATTGGATTCGAAAAAATTTTATTTGTGTCTTTTACGTTGCTAATAAAAATTCCGAAAATTTAGCGAATTTAAAATGCTACTTTTTATGAGTTATGGTAATTCCCGAGCAGTCTTATAATTTCTGGAGATATAATTTTTTTTAATTATTAAAAGTTAGTCTTTTGAATCGTTCTCGCCATCAAAGATAAGCATCTTTTTTTTCGGTAATTAGTTATCTCTGGAGTAGATTCAATTCCATTTTGTAATTCGTACTAAGCTTTGAAATTAGCATGCTAACGTTCTCCTAAAATTTGGCTAAGATTTAAATTTACTATTCTACATTCAAAAATTACTAAACATTCTTGAATTTCAAATAAATAAATAACACAGAATTGTACAATCTTATTCACTGTGTAATCTCATTTTGATTAAAGTTTGCAAAATGAAATGGAAGGAAATGCTTCTCCACCTTGAATTGGAATTCTATCGTCAATTTTCCATATTTTCTTCTCTTATTTGATGCAGCAAGAATAACTCTCGAACAAAGATGAAAAATATCAGAAGAATAAGAAGTATATATAGCGGAATTTCTTGACTAAAAATTTCTCGTGTTCGGTACATACAAGATGCAGTAAATCATATTAGAAAACCGTATCGGCTTAGATAATTAATGGTACTTGTTTGAATGGTCAAAGTTACGACGAATAAATGTTTTTACCAACAATTCAGCTGGTATTAAATGCCGGTATGCTGCAGCGAATCCGATATCATTAAGGGCACTTCACTATCTAGAATCTAGATGAAGATTTACACTTCAGCATACTATCATTGTTAGGAAGATCTTGTACTTGTATCTTATTGTTTGCCTTTCCTACGTTATCACGGCGCTTCATATTTCATACAAGTACCTACATTCTAATATTCTTATTTCTCGTTTCGCTGAATTTTAATTTTAAATTTTACCACTGAATTAAATTACCGTTTTTTTATTTGAACAATTTTCCAATTTAATAGAAAGTAGAACTCTTGGCACCTAATTTTGTTTTCTGAAAGTTTTTCTGGCTGAAAGTTCTGGAGTATTTATTCGTGTTTCTATTACAGTATGAAGTGAAATGCTTCTCTAAGAAAGGTAAAATACATGAAATATAATTCTATTAATATTTTATAAACGTAAGTTACTATGTATGAGTGGATGTTAGCGTAAAATATATCTGCGTACCAACGATAAGAAAAATTATGTGTACACGAAAGACAATTCTGTAAGAATGACGTGTAACACACAAGTGACCTTAACTATTTATGTTACTATCTACGTGACTCAAGAACACCTTGTCATCTTTATCCTCCGGGCAACTAATAGCCTCGATTCTCGAAATGTCTTTTTACCTGACCGGGCTACCTTTTCTTTTTTCTTTTTTATGTAGCTCAAGAGCACTCGCGAAAGATTATATCACGTGAAATAACTGCATTGTATTGTCACTTGTATCGTTAAAAGTAATTTCACGATAATCATAATTATGCCCGTAATTATGTTGTTTTAAATATGTCAGTCAGTATAACAGATGTATAATACAATTTTTTAATTTTATTCTAAAACTAGAATCATTACGGCAAAAGAAGCAAAATACTGTTGTACGATAATGTTATAATTAAAACATAAGTAAAAGTAAAATATTTTTGACAAAGTTGAAATTCTTTAAGAACAATACTGCATGTATTTATTTTTCGTGTGAAGTATTACGTTTGCTGCAACTATGTGTGTTTCATTTTTCAAAATATGAGATAAGATATATCATAATTAATTAATCAATATTAGTAATTACTCTTCTAAATGTATTGTTCTGTTTGTACTTAACATACGCATCAGATGTCGCTTTAGCACACGTGCTAAATTATAAGTTCTATCTACAGTTAATGAGAAAGTCTTATGTTGTCGGTTATGTCCCACAGGAAACAAGGCGCTGACCGCGAAATGTGAAATGCATTTATATTTAAGTGAGCACGAACATCGTAGAAATCTTATTTTACTAGTGTTAGAATATTCAAGATAACAATGAGTTGGGAAATCAGCTGTGCTGATATGTGTCGAGCTTGTATGAAAGTTGACGGTGTTCTTCTTCCTATGTATGATGACGACACGATTAGCCAAAAAAATTTGCCCGATAAGCTCGCAGAACTTGCATCGATACAGGTTATATTTCTTTCTTTTTAGTTCATTAAATGGTTAATTGTACTTTTACAGTGAATCGTGTGCAGATTCATAACTCTGTACATAACCTCAAAACTGATGTTAGAATCATTTGTTAGATGTATATACTTGCTATTTATTTTGCAATGACAAATATCTACAGATATTCTGATGAAAGGGACGAATTTTATGTTTGAGTACTACCGAATAATTTCATTCTAACTTAATCTCTGAGAAATGAAGAGATTGTTTTATATTAATTGTAGTATTTATATTACTTATACATTTCGATTAAATTACTTAACATACTTTAATTTTTTAAACAGATTGACAGGTTTGATGGATTACCAAATATGCTTTGTGCAAAGTGTGCTTATCGCACAGATGCATTTTACAGCTTCAAGCTACAAGTCCAAGCTACTGAAAAGAAACTTCGGAAAATGTTTGAAACCCAAATCCGTTATAACATAAAAGTAAGATGTTTGGTTTTTGTATTATGTAATTAAGGCTCATATTATCTTAAGATTCCCTGTTATGTTTCATGAACCATGAATTAAAACCTTGTGAATTTTGTTAATGCATCTGTATCAATCTGTATTGGTAATTGGTTATTGAGTATATTGACTTAATTTTGTTTTGCTTCCTAATGATGTACCAAATCAGAAGCTTCCAAAGTGTAGATTGTATTGTAAATTAATGTATCTGTTTATTAGTAGTGTTTTATTTATTGATGAATTATCAATTGAATAATTAATTTATATTATTGATGGATTATCAATTGAATAATTAATTTACATTTGGTTGTAGATAATTACATAATTAACAAAATTAATCATATTGTTTAAATTATTGTTATTTCAGTTAATGTGGTCGTCAATTGACCAAAAACTTTATCAAAAATAATGTAGGTTTATTAGGAGCAGAATTTATTAAGTTTCACTAGTAAAAATTCTTAGATTTTTATATTTTTATACAATATTTCACTAGTACTCTTTCGTTTCCAAAACGAAAAACAATTATTTTACTAATTACTAGAAGTGTTTGTAATTTTTCTTTTATGATACTTTTAAAAACTTGTTTCGTCCTCATATTCGTTTGTTTGGTGATATTAGATTAACTAACTGATGGTATTAGATTAACCATTAAATAGTTTTTAAATTATCTAGAAATATGTTTTCCAACAATGATGATACAATGCACATTTATTTAAGAAATCGATTTAGAAAGATGGAAAATAATTTTTATTCCACTTGATTGTTTCCATTATATTATTCTTCCAAAGGTTACCTTTCTTGTATCAATCCAATCTCAGCTATATGCTTGCATTTTCTTAATTTCGCCATAGCATGTAATTGCACGTGGAAGCATTAACATCGTTCTTAACTTGTTGCTATTGCCTTTCAGGAGGAGCCAATGGGCAATGACTTTGAACAGGCTGGCTCAGAACAATCGGACGAATTGTTAGAAATGAAACTAGTAGGTAACAAAGAAGATATTAGGCCTACCAATGGTACAGACAATTCTGAAGAATTTTTATCCGAGCGAATCAACGTAAATGACAAAGAAGAGCAATCTCTAGAGCTTGATGTATCCGAATTTGTAGAAGAGAACGGCGAATTTAATAAGGCTGGCATATCCGAGTTGAAAGATATTATTATTTCGAAGTTATCAGGAGCGGAACTCAATCAAGATAAACGACTGAAAGGCGAGATACCTGACGAGATCTCAAAAATTTTGGAATCCCAGCAGTTAGATTATACAATAATGTATATACCAGAGGATGTTTCTTTGGAACATGTGGAGGAGCATGTCAATACCGACAGTACATTTTCTTGCGACGCTGTGGTTAAATTAGAGAGCAACAAAAAAATTGCCGAAGCTGATTGCAACGGAGAACTTTTACACGAGACGGTGGACAACGAGGAATTTTTAAATGTGTGCAATGAGAAAGCTGCAGAAACGAGGGAGGAGGATAACAAAACAAGCAGCGACGAGGCAGTATGGAAATCTACAATTCCAAAAGAAAAGTCAAAGGAAAGAGTAAATGGGAGAAACACGCAAAAAGTTTCGTCGAGATCCAGTCAACAACTAGAAGAAAGCGACGATTCCGATTCCGATTATTTCGTTGATCCAAAAGATAACATACTAGGTAGCTTGAACGATACAATAACAAGAATAAAGGAAATAAAACTCGAAGATGACGTGATACAGTATCAGTGTACTCTATGCTTGCAAAATTATGATAAATTAACTGGTGTCTTGTTGCATACCATAGACAATCACGTACCTAGTAGCGGTCCGTTCTTTTGCGTGGTATGCGAGAAAGACTGCGAGAGTCACAGAGAATTGCGTGCACACGTTAAGACGCATACAGGCCAGTTCCCTTATTCTTGTTTCATATGCAACAAAGCGTACGCGATGAAGAGGTACCTAAAGAGACACATGGTGTGCCACACAGACTTTCCTAGGCATCGGTGTCCGAAATGCGGTCTCAGATTCAAGATTAAGTCAGAGCTAGAAACTCACGTTACAACGCATATACGTGGTGCGCCTTATGTCTGTAGTCAATGTCCACGATTATTCAATCACAAAGGTAATTATAAGCGGCACTTGATTACTCATTTGGATCCGCAGGGTCTTCATTTACCCAAGTATCCCTGCAAAGTTTGCGGGAAGAGATTTCTGAATAATCGCACTTTGGAAACACATATGCGCGTCCACACCGGCGAGAAACCGTTCAAATGCGAAATATGTGAGCGATCGTTCTCGCAACAAGGGAATTTGCTGAACCATGTAAGAATTCACTCGAATCCGCGTTGTTACACATGCGAGGTTTGCGGGAAACGATTCAACCAAAGAGCTACTTTGAGAGATCATAGCCTCTTACATACTGGGGAAAAGCCATATGTTTGTAATGTTTGCGGAATAGCGTTTACATTTAGCGCCGCGTTGAGACGTCACATGTGGACTCACACTGGTGGAAAACCATTTGGATGTGAAATCTGTAGTGCTCGTTTTGTTGGCAAATATGATTTACGGCGACACATGAGGATACACACAGATAGACCAAAGACGAAACGAAAAAAAAACGTGATTAAGTCGAACAATGAACAGGAAGAAGTGAAAGAAGAAAATAGAGAGGAGAATGTTACAGTTTCAGAGCACCCTGATACAGAGACCGTTTTGATAGAACAGGTTTTGTTAACGCAGAACGTAACACAAGTTGCACAACAAGAATCTGAGAAGGAAAATGTTGATGCTCTTTTTAATCTTATACAATATGGCTAATAAAGCCTATTATTTTTATCATATTTATATCGCATAAATATTAGGTCTGATTTTCTTAATTTACACTATCTTTACTACAAATATTAAGTAAAAGATATTAAAAGATGCACCTCAAAATTGTACATAACATGTACTTTGAAAGAAACGAGAGCAATGAGAAACATTATAAGCTTTATACAATGAGAATGCTATATTATTATATTTTAAAAGAAGATATTTTTGTGAAATAAATATATACCGTCTACAAAACGTTAACAATGAATATTTACGATTCTGATAGAATTTTATAAATTTGCAAAATGATGGAAAGTAAAAGATGTGCTATTTGTAATTTTTATTCATAACACTTCTCCTATGAAGTGTATTTTTGAAATTTTCTTAATTTCACAAATATTATTTGTTTATTTACATATAATAACAAAAATATTTAAATTTCATAAATGACATAAATAAATTTTATATGACATAGATAAATATATTCATAATGATATCAATGAAATGTAATTACATTTCATTTCATTTCAGTTAATACATTTGAATATATTTATTGTTTATGTTCATAATTTTGTAAAATAAATGTATTACCATGTTAGTTTATAGAAGTAAGACAACAAAATTGATTTAAAATTATTATTAATTAGCAGTAAGTGCAGTATGAATGCAAAATGTTGTACATAAAATAATAGCATTGTATTATATTATTTATTAATATTAGACAAGTGTAGTATAAAATATAATATATAAGAAATGTACTTTGCAATACCAAAATTTCATTTAATTAGCAGAATTGGATAAAATTAACTTGATTCTTTTATCAAATTAGATAGTTATGTAGTATATATAATAAAGTAATTATGAAAACCTAAATAATGCATATACAAGAAATTTACTAATGAAGCTTTTTGACTCTATTTTTTTATATAAATTTATCATTTTTTAAAAAGATAATATTTTCAATAGCTATATGTTAATTGATGAAAACTAAATATTATTAAATAAAATAACCTGAATTTAATAAAATTCATATGTAATTAGATAACACAATTACATTATATAATTTAAAAATAATTACTGACCTACATATGATTCTCCTAATTATAATTTTGTAAAAGACTGTGGATGTTTTAGATAAATATAATTTTATTAATTTTAAATGCCGAGGATAGGATTAGTAACAAATGTTAGTTATTGTACTTATTGTACCTTTTTTTAATTCGTGTAAGAAATATTAAGTTTGACGTACACATATAATCTAAAACATTTGCACATGTCCAGTAGTAAGATGCTTATAGATACATTTATATTTAAAAGAATAGTCTGTTCAATTGATTTAAGATTAATATATACTGAAATGTTTTGAAGATAATAAGTATTATATTTTTAAATATAAGATTCCTTTCTTTAAAAAAGACTCGCTTATTTTTATGTTTGGTTAAAAGGGTATTTCACATTATTTTTATAATTATATAAATTAATATATAATTATTTGAGAGCTGCAGATATTGTATAAACTATGTACATAATTTGTAACAATATATTTCAAAACATATGACTTACAAACTTCATGTAGAAAGATATTGAGTGACAATAGAAAAGAGATTTGCAAGTAAAGAAATATCATTATGCATCTGTAATAATGTATATCTCAAGTTCAAGTTATTTTATATAGTGTTAAATATTTTGCTTTCTATTCTAATTTTCCTGAAATTTTCTTTCCATGATACTAATCGATATTAGAAAATTTCATATAATTTTAATTTTTCAATATTGTGTTAAAAACATTTAAGTGTAAAATAAATAATTGTGTAATTGTATATATATTTTATACTTCCTTTTTAATTCTTTTCTAATTTTGGCGCTATTGAATTATAGAATATAATTCTTATAGATTCATAAGAATTTGAACTTCATAACTTTTAAATATTCACATTATGTTTTTTTAATAGCAAACGTTATCTTTACTATTTGAAAATTGCATAATTTTATTGAACACTATTCACTATTTTATTATTATTATTATTCTATAAAATTTATAGTATTTTAAAAATTGACATGAATTATTAAAAATATAAATAATGTTTAGAAATTATGTTGAAATAGTGGAGTAAAAGTTATTTTTCCATCTGCGTTATCAACATTCGACTATTGATTAGAGATAGAATAAATATCACATTATATGCGAATATACATATAAAAACATACACTGACCTTGAAAAAAGTAGGGTTGCTTCTTATATTTTTCTACGGTGAGCGTATAAATTACATCCAACTCAATTACCAAAAGCGATGAAATCAGTAGCATTGTCTTTACGAAAGGTTGGAGTGATGATTTCGAACAGTATCTATAATAGAACAATTTTGTTGAATACAATAATGATTTTGAGAAGTAGAACTACTTACACATAAAGAAGTATTTCTCATTATAAATTCATTAAATTAATACAAGTTACAGAAGTAACAAACTCAAAAGAAGTAACAAACTCATTATAAATTCATTAAATTAATACAAGTTACAGTTAAGTTCAACAAATCGTACTAAACGCGCGCGCACTACTTTTCAAATAAAGATTGCAGCGCCAATGGAGCGGTGAAATTTGGAAATTAGTTCTTGCGATTCTCGAACGTAATCGATATATATGTATGTAACGTAACACGTTAGTTTTAGACAGGAAGCATAGCGGAAGTGTTGTTTCATTACGTATTATGAAAGTAAATAATTTAAATTTATTAAATTAATGCAAATTAAAATTGAGTTAAATAAATTGTGTGAAACGCGCGCGCACTACTTTTCAAATAAAGATTGCAGCGCCATTGGAGCGGTGAAATCTGGAAGTTAGTTATTGCGATTCTCGAATGTAAGCGATATATATATGTAACGTAAAAATCAGTTCTAAACGGAAAGTACAGCGGAAGTGTTGCTCTATTACGTATTGTCAAATTAAATAATTTAAATTCGTTAAGTTAATGCAAATTATTGTTTAGTTAAATAAATCGTACGAAACGCGCGTGCTTTAACTTCAACTAAGGATTACAACGTCAATAGAGCAGTGAAATGTGCAAATTAGACCATGCGATTCTTGAATGTATACGTATGTGTGTATGTAACGTAAAACATCAGTTTTAGGCGGGAAGCACAGCGGAAGTGTTGCTTCATTATGTATTATCAAATTAAATAATTCAAATTCATTAAATTAATTTAAATTATTGTTCAGATAAATAAAACGTGTGCTTTGACTTCAAATGAAGATTACAGTATCAATAGGACAGTAAAATATGCAAATTAGACAGTGTAAGATTCTTGAACGTAATCTCGATATATATATATGTAACGTAACATGTCAGTTTTAGACAGAAAACACAGGATAAGTATTGCATCATTACATATTATGAAAGTAAATAATTTAAATTTATTAAATTAATGTAAATTAAACTTGAGTAAATAAACTGTATGAAACGCGCGCGTACTACTTTTCAAATAAAGATTGCAGCGCCATTGGAGCGGCGAAATCTGGAAAATAGTTATTGTGATTCTTAAACATAATCGATATTTCGCAAAATCGATTTCTAAGCGGGAAGAATGGCAGAAAGAAGCTTTACACCTCATTTGTAGAGGAATATTATTCAGAAGAATCATCTAGAAAGAAGTGTTATCCAGAAGTTCTCAGGTAAAAATTTAAGTCAATAGTTATTAGATTTGTGTTTGTGTTGTGAATTTGTAAGATAAAATGTGCATTTTTGGCTTCAAAGTAAGATTTAACCAAATAATTATTGCATATAATTTTCAACAATTAAAAAAATAATGGCATATAAACATTACAAAACATATCATACTAAAAGTTATTTATAATTTTATTTAATTTCAATTTTAACAGTACAATCTTGTGATATGACTACATACATCACACACACATACACAAACACACAAGTATATATATATAATATGCTTTTACTTCTATTGTAACATTTTTTATTTATTTATCGATTCTTTAACTTCATACTGTGTAATTCTTATCAATTCTTTAGCAATGTTAAATTCAACAATAACTTATTAAGAATGTACGTATTTAATAGCTAAAATAATAATTGTACTGCGTAATATAATAAAATTTTTCATTTTTCAAATAAAATAAAGCGTAGAAAGCCTAAGCTCGAAATTCGAAATAAAAAATAACCTAAACCCAAGATTATTCTATTCGCTACTTCTTTCTCAATTGCGAGACGAGACATGCCGCGGAGAGCCATTCGGGTATCGAATTTCATAACAACACGTATTACATTGCCTTAGATTTGTGAAATTTTCTAACCTATTGGTAGCGTCCCTTTGATGGCGTCGTTTCCTTAACACTCCATTTTACTTCCATTTTTACCTCATTAATAGTATCATTTAATTAATACGCGTGTGTTTGACGATTCATCGAGCATCAAGATAATGAAATGGAGTAAAATTCTGATGTTTTTTCTGTTGATTTTTCTTCGATCATCGATTTCATTTTTACGGTTACCGTCTCGTACGCTTTTTTAATAGAATTTGAAGTTGACTATCGTTTCACTTTTGCATATTTGCTTTCATTCAACATATTTGTTCTAATTTTTGGTTTCTTTTCGTGCAGGTTATTCCTTGGTTGCAAAGATAGCATAAAATGCATAGATGCCACGATCATTAATGAACAATCTGATGAACTTTCATGGAACATTTTATTGATTGGTAACATTCATTCTAGGTAACATTTGTTATACAATTTATACATATTTGCAATGCATAATTCACAGTACGTAATTTTAAATACATTTTGAACGAAATTTTGATTTGTGCAAACATTTTCGAATATTTATAATACACGATATATTACTAATGTGCATAGTTTACTTTAGTAACATTCAGAATACAAATATTGAGAAATACTTTATAATTCCCAACTAATATCTTTAATGCACACTCAAGTTATTTTCTAGAAAAATAGCAATATTTTCTAAATGTATTTTACCCTTCTTCTAATCAGCTTTATTTTCAGAAAATTTTGGTGGCCGCGCGCAATGCGGTTAGTAGAGTCAGTGTTTGTTGCGAAATATTTTTACACTTTTCTGAGCAAAATGGCTCTTGTGAAATTAAATTATTAATTCATTTAAATTATAATTCGCGAAGTTAGAGTCAGTG
>CAJDYZ010002441.1:739-11966 GCA_903986555.1 Heterotrigona itama
ACGACTTTTAATGAGGAGATTTCGAAATACGTATGTAATATTATGCGTGCAATAAACATTTAAAAATTTCATCAACGCCGTAAGAACAGAATTAATATTGCGTCTGCGTTAAATACTCTGTAATTTCCATTATAATATTTTGTTTCAAGCTTCACCCACGCCAATCGTGATATTTGAGTTGATAGTCTCGTTACGATATTACTGAAATTTCAATATAATTACATCAATTTGCATGTAATACGTTCATAAAGTTATTTTCGCGAGTGGCCATATATCCGAACGATTTCAAATAATTTGAATACACCACAGAGGAAAAATCGAAGGATATCGAAACTGGAACGAGGCTGAACCTTAATTACTACCTACCCAAGTTTCTGTCAAATTGCTTGCCAAACATTCGAAACCTGTCTACCAACCAAAAACTTCAGCAAATTTTACGGCCTCTGTTATACATCTTTCATTGACTATATACCATCGTTTAGTTGGCAACCGATATTCGCATCTCGTTGAAATTGTCAAATTAGAATACGCGGGTGAGGGAAGCAAGGCTTAGGGTGGCTTTTCGTCCTGGCTCCCTTCCCTGGCTCGTGACATCGTATCGCATCGTATCGTCCTGTAAATGCAGCGAATTCACGGGTTGGCAGCTGCCGTTTGGTTCACTGACGCGAGATCATCGCGTGTAACGCCGATCGTCATCGATCTTCGACGTCCGGATCATCGAGCCGAACGGAAAAGAACTGGCCGACAGGAAAATCCTCTCCGCTGATCGGCGTCGCCTCTCCCTACGAACATCAATTTTCCGGCCGTTTTGGAGAACTCAGGCGCGTGTATCATTATACTACGTGTAGAACGCGACCGATACTGACGGCTCGGTAATTCGGCGAAATAAATTGTTTTCATCGACGCTGGGATTAACGATCCGTTGCTACCAGCAGCAACGGATAAATTGTTAATCGTGGACATTCGTTCCGGCCGAGGTCGACGTTGCTTCTCGTCCACTGACATCGTCCAGTTTCATATTTTTACGAAAATCATGGAGAGAAAAACGGAAAAAATTATCGGTAAAAAATTATTTTGTTATCGAACTCTACAATTAGAATTTCGTTTATTTGCAGGGAAAAAGACGTTTGATTATTTTTCTATAGTGAAGCAACAACTGTAACAGAATAGTGTTTTGAAAATGTAAATTGGTTACACATTGTTGTAAGGAATATTTTATCTTTATACGTGCGCGCGTTTGTACTTTCAAAATCTCTTCTTCGTTTATTCTCTTGTTGAGTTACTTGGAAAATAGGATGATTTACGTTTGCCATTTACATTTCAAAAATAATTACGTTTTTAAAGGGTAATTTATCGGATAAGAGTTTTTATGCATTTATGGAAATTATAACGTGAAAATATCGAGTGAATGAACGAACGAACGAATGAATGCAGTCGCTGCTTAGTTCCGTTCGTAAAAGTGTGAATTTGTGTAAACGCTGGTAGTCAACTAATTCAAAGCACAGATAGAGATCAATTTTTACTTCGACGTTTTTCAAGTGGGACGCGTATTTTGCGATGCACTTCAATTCGGAACGCGCAATAATAGAGTATTCGGCAAAAAAGAAATGCATAGCGGTAAACGAGAAATTCAAATATTTATTCCATTTATATCCGTTGCATTGGAAAAACGATTACTTGGTATGCTTTGCCGATGCGCGTGATATTTCATAGATTACAACACCCCATGCACACCATACATTTTGTACCCGCTGTCCTATCCTGTTTGCTTTCGATCAGCATTTTATCCCCATTTTCCTGCGATTCAGTTTAACAAACATTTAACCGGGAACGTGTATCAACTTAGAGATCATCTATACGTAGACACCAATCAATGTATGTTGGAAGAACGAATAATTATAATAATTTATCTTCTTCCTATCTTTTTTAATTTTGTGCAGAAATTTAAGTGCGAACGATTACAACTGAAGTAATTGAATTTATTTGATACTGAACTGTAAATTAATTTTTTTAACGATTCGTAAAAGACCAAAGAGTTCCTAAGTAAACTGGACAGCCAGCGTAAATTTATAAATATGATAGTGATCACACCGACACTTTGGATATTTTATATATTTCTGCACATTGTGCAACCCTTGAGTTTTAATTTTTAAATAATATGTTATACTTTCATTTATTTCATTGTTTTATGTTTCTCAAAACATTTGCTATATTTCCCAATTATACTCGTAATTGTTCATTACTAATAATTAAATATTAGCTGTCAGTAAGATCTTCTGTGCTACGTAACCTTCAATGTCTAAGAGTTTTTAATAACAAGTTAATTCGCGTTTCTAATATGAATATTTCCGCTCTTCTACGTTAAAAGTCCCGCCAACCGATTTACATCTTTCTAGCTTCATCGATTAATCGTCAAATCGTTACTTTCATAAAATCGTCGACAGTACGGGTGCTGTACAGGTTTCTGCGGACGTGGCACGATGAAAATCTCGCAAACGAATCGCGGAAGTGGCCATATGTCCGCTGGAACGTATCGTCACAGTAATTCCTGCGCCCGCGGTCGCGTCGATAAATTTTATAAGAGTGCATACTTGCGCGCTGTCAGTTAATAACCACGCGCCGCGGTCGACGCGACCCACATCATAATTCATCGATGTAACGATTCCTGTGTAACTCTAAATCACTCGCCGAGCGAAATAAATTCTCTAACCCTTGCTAAAGCGCAACGCCACCACGTTTGCGTCACCACGCTCGCTTCGCCACTGTCCTCCTGACCTTTTCGTTTCGCTGAATCCTCGCCTGGTTTCGCCCATTATTCCCCGCTCCCCTCCCCTCCCCTCCTGCCTCCACCCCCCTCGTGGTTGTTTCTTCGTCATCGGCGTAGTTCATGGTACCGCGTGCTCGTAAATTGAAACATCGAGTGCCAGCAGTGATTGATGGAATGACACTCCGGACCACGTGCAGCGTTCCAGCTTGATCAATTTTCAGAGAGAATCCATGATCTCGGTGAATTGTAATTTCGAGGCTTCCTCTTCTCAGTCTTCGAAGTCTGAACCCTGAAATCTGAATCTCTGAAGAATTAAAAGATATAGCCTTTATTTATTATTCACGTTTCAATTTATGAAAATATCTGCCCTTAATATCTGCTCAACACTGCCTTTGGATTATATTATTGTCTCGACTCACTTTTCCAGTTATCGATCAGTGGCTTTTAACTTGCGATATGTGATATCAACATGTATCCCGAGTATTCGAATTTAGCTGACCGAAACGTGTTTCAATGTTTAGGGAATTGATATGGTATTTTTGAGATCTTTGAACGGTCCGTGCTCAGAAATGTACGTATGGAAATTACACGTGACCCATATAATAGCCATATAATAAGTTTAGGCTAGTCATGGAGAGTAACTGTCGGATGGACTCGTTCGAGAAACTCTCCATCCTCCATTCTCATCATCCGCCATTCTCTTCCGTCTCGAAGGATTAAGACCTTAAAACCTTATCTTCGGTGAACACGACGCGCTGGTGGCCGGAGATTCAGCTGGCTAGAAAGTCGGAAATAACTCACGTCGCTTTTCCAAGCCGTCGACTGCTATGAAAATGCATTTAAATTGTTTGTTTAGGTACACGCGACGAGCACGGACATTCTTGATCTCGATTCCTTGTTGCTCTTTGCGGTTTGTTTTATCAATCTTTGGAATATCTTGTATTTTCTTGGATTTTAGGGCGATTAAGAAACTTCGTCCTTGGTCATTGTCGACAGTTTGGCGTTTGTGAATACCATTCTTATTAAAGATCGCTTTACAAGGATTACATTAGTCCGCAGAATTCAACTACGAAATTCAAAGGTGTCTAGATTAGTTATCCCACTCAGCGGTCTGATTTATGACTGTCCAAATCCCCTTCGGAGTTATGTGTAATCCGACATGTTACGTACAGAACTACCGACACAAATCATTCTAAAAATTACTATCGTCTTGCAACATGCATCAAAGTAAGACAGTTTTCGCTTTCTTCATGCCATGAATAAATTTTGTTACCGAGCTGGAGATGTTCGTGCAGTTCTAGAACATTTAAAAACGCGGTCACCAAAGCAAAGTATTTATGATGATATTTAGATAAGCATCAAATCATCACTGAAAATCAACATTGAATTGACATAATGACATAGCGACAAAGTAGAATATTTAGAAAATCGGCGTAGCGATAATAAGTAGACAAAAAAGAACGCAGAATTGTAAAGAATTACGTAACGCCAAATTGCGAAACAATTTTCTACCTAAAAAAATCGTGTTTCTTGAGACAGGAGTTTGCGTAAAAGTGCTGTAAAAGCAACATACTCCCATTTCTCATTTCACCGGATGGCAAAACTAACAAATCTAATTCAGTGAACGACCCGACCAACGAACACCGTGATAAAACTTCGACTCGCAGAAGGATCGTACTGTTTTACGGTGTTCACCGGAGTGGCGATGGTGGCGGTGGTGTTTTATGAAAAAATCGAAGAAAGACGAAAGGAGAAACGGTCATGGATCGGGTTTTTTTTTTCAAAACCTGGCTGGTTGATGGTTGACGGTAGACGTTGCGAAACGGAGAACCATTAAAGCCAAGACCACGGGTGGTGGCGTTGATTGTCATCGGGTGTTTTACGAAGCATCGCGTAGCCGGGCTCTTGTTCGTTCATGGGATTGATATGATGAGGGAGGGAGGAGGGGGGAGGGGAATAGGGGAGGGTCCCGTCCGTCGTTACGGCCGATTTTATCGCGGTCGTCGTGCCCGGAACGCGGTTCGTTTCTCCCTTGAAATACGAGTCACCGGGTGTGCCGCGTTGTTCAGCAGAAACCGGATTGCCAGTCGAACGATGGCCGCGCGATCGATACGCTTCACGCCGGTTAGGTTTAATCCACCGATCGATCTTTCCCTGCCCCTTTCCCTCGCACTCCTAACCCCTCGCTACCGATGCTCCTGTGTTTTTGCAAACTGAAATTTCCGCCCTTGCTCCGCGAAACAATTAACCGTAGCGTGAAGTACCAGCCAGGCTTTTTTCATCCCTATTCGGTTTTTTTCCTCCTCTTCTTTTTTTTTCTTTCTCTTTCTTTTCTCCCAGAGTGGAAGTGCGATGGCTTTTTCTAGTAGATTTCAAACGCGAATCGGCGATATCGGTATGATCGACGGCATATCGAATTTTATAGCGATGCACTAGCGACACCGCACGAGGCAAATCTTCTTTTATTAACCCCCCTTGCCTTGTGATATCGCACTCGCGGGTTGCACTCGCATTGCAGATTATAGATCAGACAGAACTGAAGGTAAACTGTACTTGAACGAAATTTACTTATTTTATTTCAAGTTTATTTTCAAATCGCGATCAAGATCATACGTGGATCACTGAAAATGAATCGATACATATGACTTTTCGATGTTTCGAAGCAATCCAAAGTTTCGAATTAAGTGACAAAAATATTGCTGTCTGTATAAACTATTTGCTCTACGACAAGCAAGTTTTCTCTCGTTAATTACTCATCAGTATCCCCAATTCTATCCCATCCACCCAGTGAAAAACCTCCGTTCTAACCGCGAGAAAGCTTCGCGCACGATACGCTCAAAAAATCCGCGACAGAATCGACAGACAAACACAGACTCAACGATCCGTTCGTTGTCTTCACCTTAAACGTCGACGTGATGGCCGCAACCGTGCGATTCATCCCACTTTGTTAGGCAACAGTTCACCGAACGTCGGACAGAATCGAACGATATTCAGCGCGGCACACCTCGCACCGACGGCTATTGTTTTTTAATTGAAGGCCGCGCACGCGCCTTGCTGGGAAGGCCCTCGGTGAAAAGCGTCGGTCAGCTACCATCACCACCAACGCCGTGGCCCGCCACGGTGAAAAAGTTAGGTTGGAAATTTTTTCAATTAAAAACCGTCGGCGCGTACCGCCGTCCGGGACGAGCTTCAGCCGACGGCCAGAAGCCATGAGGACGCGACGCGGCGTGGCTCGCAACGACCAACAGCGTGGCGAGAGAACAGGAGGGTGAGGGGGAGGAGAGGGGCACAGCGCAGGCAGGGAGGAGGGTTAGTTTTAATTACAGTAGCATCGTTACGCATGGCCCGTTTCAGTAAGGACCGAGCTAGAAAAATTCTGGCGGCAGCTGCGACTCTGTTCTGCCGTCCGTTCTGCCATCCCCCTTGGCTCTCGTCACGCGATGACCACCTTCACCCCGGGAACAACGTAAGGAGATGATGAACGCTGCAGAAAGAAATTAGGTGACGGACATTTTTCAATTTCGTTGCGACGGCCGTAGCGTGCGCCGGCTTTTGTTTTGGGGCTAGGAAAAATGAATTTCACGGAGGAGGGAGGGAAGGGCGAATTCTCTTCTACGACCGGAGCTTTTAAAAAAATAATTAAGGACAAAAATGTGGAATCATCGAAGAGAGAGAGAGAGAGAGAGAGAGAGAGAGATGGCTGGACGGCTGAAGAGGATTAATTTCGTTTGAAATTCGTTTCGACGAGGCGGGTTGCTCCTTTCTCGCGGTACGTTATATAGTTTATTGGATTTTCGGGAATTAATATCGGCTGAAAATAAATAAAATATTTGATTGAATTAATTAATCTGCAGCGTGCGTACTTTGGCTGGGATTTGCAGCAAGACGGGCGTATTCCCTGCGTTTCTCGCGAAACGATTTTAAGCAATTGTGTTAAAAGATGTTTGGTTAACATTGAATCTTTGTTCGCCAAGTTAAAGTAACAGTGAGAACTTCGGTTGCTGTTGTTTCTCCCGTGTTCGTTTGGTTATGTTTTTCCACCGCAGCGGGCGGTGTCGCGAATGAAAAACTGAGGGAATCGAGTTTTCGTTAACTCGCTTACCAAGAGTCGTGCTTCCGCGACCGATTTTCATCGGAATTTCGTGGTTGCTCGTGACAGTAGCTGTTCTCGTTTCTTTCTTCTTTCGGTACACGTCGGAAATAAATACGTTACACACACACACACACACACACAAAATTCCCTATTCATTATTTTCTTTATCAATCTATAAAAGGCTGCATGGAATGGACATAAAATGCAAAAATATTGATTAAACATCGAAGGTACGTCACGCTCTTTCGATTGTTCCCCCAATTTGTATATATAATAATAAACCGCGGTGTCTATTCATTACCTGAATTCATTATCCGAAAGTTAATTAATTAACTGCGTCTACGTCTATCTTTTCCTGCCGAATTATTCCACGTTACGTCAATCAGCCGGTATCACCCACGCGCGATATCACCGAGCGATATCTCTATTCGTTCCACCACCATGCCTGCTCGAACAGAGCGCAAACAAAGCGTGAAATCCCCGCGAGGCCAGCAATGTAAGCAGAAACAATGGAGCGATTAAAAAGGTAAAGAGATTTTCAAAATTTATTACGCCGCATAATTCATGCATTCACCGCAACGTGTTTATTGACACATCGAACGTGAAACAATCGACGCACCCCATCGTTTGCAATATTTGATGATATAATGTCATATTTGCTACAATAACATTGTGACCACAGCATCGCGCAATACATACATACATATACATATACATATACATATATGTATGTATATATGTACGTATAGATGTATGTATAGATATACATATGTATATATATGTCTGTATACATACGTATATATGCACATATTTATTATAAATTTGCACGTACATATTATACATATATACATAGTGGCATGCGCACCATTCCGTATCTGACTGCAACATAACGCAGTTACAGATTGCACTGGGTTTACGATATAACCAGTTACCAAGAGTTTCGATGTGTCTGTTAGACGGTGTGGCTGTCACTAATCAGTGCAACCGACCATCAAGTAACTCGCATTGTACACACACGTTTGTCTAATATTCGCTGGCACCGCGAACCGCCAGCGTAATCGATTGTTCGTAATTAATTCAATTTTAATGCATCCCTGTTTTCGATATTAATTGCGTCTCGTTCGAGGGTCCAAGGTGAATTTTGACGAACGTTCTCGCGTCCGCATTGATGCCAGCACGCGTATGCACAACATGAATGTGCAAAATCCATGAACTCAGGGTGAATGAATTTGACACAAATGTTCTGAAAAGAAAAATGGAATCTCCTCGTTCTCTCTGATTGAAACAAGTATGTTTCAACTAAAGATATTGATCGTTTGAAGTATTATCTATCTGCAACAGTACAATAGTTTGTTTTATAACATGTAATGCACAATTTGCACAAACAATTGAAAATTGTACTTGCAATACATCAACAGGAGGAGTAGGAAAATCGATCGGATTCATCGTAATAATTAAACATTATGTTCCTCATCATATTGATAACATTATTGAAACACTAAATTGAATTCTGCCTTCTAAAAACATTTCTTAAATTTCTTTCTGTCCGCTGCCATCTGACTATAAATTTTCATTGCAAACTACAAAAATTTAATATGAAGCGGGAATGAAAATTGAAGACGACCTGCTGCGTTTGAATCCACATTTCAAAAGAACTCCCCTATTAACCTCCGTTCCCAAATAGAACGAACGGTCGTCGTCGCATCTCACCGAAGAGATCTTCAGTCTCTATTGCTAATCTAATTTTCCTCTCGCGTGTTCGTTTCGTTTCGTCGGTCCGGTGCGTTTGGCGTCATTAATGCTAGCTTGCAGCGCAGAGAAATCGCGCCGGCGCGAGTCGATCACGGCTGTACGGTTCTGAAAAGGCGCGTTGGTAAAACGAAATAGGTGGCTGATGGGGCCGAAAAGAGCGAGAGAACACAAGCGTGTATATTTATAGCGGGTAACGGAGGTCGTCACGTGGGAATAGACGTCCATTGACGCGATAAATGTCGCTGTCAGCCATTAACGACGCTAGCCTTGCCTCATAATCAATGGAAACTATTCGTACTCCTTCCAACTTCTCTCTTCCTCTTCACCATCTGTCCCCGCGGTTTCCACAGAGTCGAACTCGACAAATTAATTTCCTCCGTTTTTCTGCCTTCCAATTACCGCGCTGCCATCGGATCGCGTTGTCCTCTGCCTTTGGATTAGGTCGACTCTGATCTCGGCGGATATCGGCGAATATCAGCTCGCGCCACGTTCTTGAGACGCGCTCGTGTCGCCATTCAGACCTAATGAAACGTCGCTAAATCCGTTGACGCGATATTTTGCCGATGTAACGCGCGTGCAGCATGGCCCGAGTAGAATGGCCCGATCGTTAGTCAGACGCGGGAACGTCGCTATTCACCGGCTATATTATTAATAAACGTGTCGGCCACGAATTCAAATCTCGTGTTACGCGTGGATTAAAATGTTTAAAATATATGAATATACGTCCTGAGGAAGCAGGTATTTTATTTTCGTCATTGGATCTCTGTGAAGACTGTAACTGTTGTTCCTAATTTTGATGGATCGCATATAGGCGCTGCTATAAAATGAAGAATGCATTTCTATTATATGAATTTTGCTTGACAATTAAATTATGATCCATTCGTATTGTTTGCATGATTTTGTCGTTCTTAATAACTGACACTTGTAAAAAGATGTGAAAAAGATATGAGTTAATTGGATAAACCTAGAGAGTTAAAGCTAAAGATTCTTCTTCCATAAATACTCTCTCTGATCTTTGCTGTTTGCTCTTTGTCATTTACCCGATCTCAACAACTCTTACTTTCCGAGAATTTCGTGAAATAATGACGCACGAGCACCGATAAAATCCCGTCTATTACGCGACGATAAAATTCTTATTATTAGGAACGGTACGGCTTCATTGTGAAGGCCTAAGCCTTGCTGCAGTGTCACTCACGCGACCGTACCAGCCGGTTTTACGGGCCACTAAAAATTCTTTAAGAGCCGACGTGCACGAGCGATTTGCTCGCCGGCTGTGTTTTATAATCCCCTCGACCTTCGAGGGCGAGCCTCTGGTAAGTGTCCCTCTTAATGAGGTCGCCTCATCTGGATATATATCGGCGGGGACGCGCGATCATGACCGATGATCGTCGAAATCGGGCCCAGCTTAAAGGCTGAGATCAGAAGACTGCTGGTTGTCAGGCGGCACGACGGTTTCCCATCCATCGTTAACAAGATAATAACCCAGCGATTACACGTTTAATTCCCTGTACTTAAGATGCGCGCTCGCGATAAAACGTGACAAATATTGCCCACAAACTTTGTCGACCGTGCTGACAACCGCGCGCGAGCGGCTGGCAATAAAACGGAGACGAGACCAAGACGCAACGACGGGGAGAAGAGAAAAAAGTCCAGGACACGAGGACGCGTGTGCGTTCGTGCGTGCGTGTAATACGGACAGAGAGGAAGAGAGACGGAAGATGAAAGGACGGATAAGAAGAAGAGAACCTGTTTCACCATTGAAACGCGGGTGTCTCGACTCCTGCGAATCGTTCTTCGATCGTCTGTTACCTGACGCGCGATTAAAGAATTCCGCACGCAGATCAGAGAGGAAGATTCGAAGCTCGAATTCGGTTCGAAGTCAGCCGAGCTTTACGCTCGAACGAGAATCCGTCGACGAGTGTGCGCTTTATTCTGAATTTCTCAGTGGCTTTCCTCGCGGAGGATTGTTTTCGCCTTTTTTTCTCGCGAATAACTCGCCTTTGATGCCACGCTCCTGTATATCGATGAGAACGAACGTTGCTGCTTTTTTCACGGTTTCGTGGTTCAGCGGCGGTTTGAAATTTGTGTTTGGCTTACATCGTTGGTTTACTGGGTCAGATCCTTTGGAATCCGTTGGGTTTGAATGAATTTTGCCTCGCGACGTGCAAAGTAATAATAATGAGGAAAGTATTCGATAATAATAAATATTGGAATTCTTGTTCTGTTCTATCAGCTATTCAGTCTAATAATTTAAGATACATCACTGTTAGTTTCTTATTCTAAATTTCCCGACTTCAACTCCCTCGTCCGCGTACAATTCTTATTTCATCAAGAACATAGTCTCAAACTTGGATTTTCACTTCTGAAGTATCATTGTCAACTTTTTATTTCAAATTCTCTGATTTCGACCCTTGTCTGTGCAGGTATTTCCATATCCACTTGCACGCATATTCCATAATAATATTTTATTCTTACTTCATCAAAAACATTCAGTCAAATTCTGAAATATTGCCCATACAGGTATTTCTATATCCATTAATTTTTGCACTAATTATCTCTCTCTCTCTCTCTCTCTCTCTCTTTCTTTCTTCCTTTATCTGTTTTATTCGACACAC
>CAJDYZ010002448.1:0-11921 GCA_903986555.1 Heterotrigona itama
AATCCGACTCAGCGGTTCTGCAGAACCCCACTGTGTCGTTGAGGGTAGCGTTGGACTACTCGTTTCTAAATGCTCGAACCTCGATTCGACACACTGACTGCGAAACTTGGAAACTCGACTCCAGTGTCGAGCGAACAAAGTAGCAATATCAAGAACGAACGAAGGAAGAGAAGAGATGAGGGATTCATAATTTCGTCCCAAGTTCAGTAAATGTGTCTTTGTACAGAATGCGGTGTTAGGGCTGCGAATTGTATGCGTTGTATGATTGTATGCGTTGAATGATTGTATGCACTGTATGTATGTATTGTATGATCGTATGCATTTAACGTATTGCATGATTGTATGGATGGATGGTACGTAATGTAAGCCCCGGGGCGGGTCTCGTGCGTAGTCACCTCCACGTGGTGAGACCTGGTAATCGATATCGTTTTAGAAACATTAAAGTTGTAAAACATTATCCAGCTAAACTGTAAAACGATGTAAGGTAAATTTTGGTGTTTGTAAAACGATATCAAGCTAAGAACTACGCTTAGATTTAAACTGAACTATAGGAACATTTAGTTGATAAGTAAAATATTAGACCCCCCCAGCGGGGCACCGTGGGACGACGAGGGATCTCGCAGGGACGTCGTGGGATGCGTGCGCTTAGATTTAATTTGCGTGCGTTTAGTTTTAGTTTAGTTAATTTAGTTAATCTCTGTGAATCCATTGTGAACGCATTCTGTACAAAGACACGTTTATTCAACTTGAGACGAAATTAGGAATCGTCCGAAAGGCACACTGACTGAGAAACTTGGAAACTCGGCTCCAATGGAACGGAAAAAGTAACAACAGCAACAACGAACGAAGGAAGAGAGAGATGAGGGACTCCTAACTTCGTCCCAAGTTCAGTAAACGTGGCTTTGTACAGAATGCGGTGACAGGGCTGCAAATTGTTGTATGTGTTGTATGATTATATGCATTGTACGTATTGTATGAATGCGTGCATTTGGTTTTAGTTGATCTCTGTAAATTCATTGTGAACGCGTACTGTACCAAGACAATTTATTGAACTTGGGACGAAATTGGGAATCCCTCATCTCCTCTCTTCTTTCGTTCGTTGTTACTACTGTTACTTTGTTCGTCGCACTAGAGTCGAATCTCCAAGTTTCGCAGTCAGTGTGACGAATGCAATATCCACTACGTATACAATCATCTATGCTACATTGCAACAGGGAAAGTTATCGACCTCCATCAAGTAGATACTGAGAATCTCAAGGTGGAAGTGAACGCCGTGTAAAATTTCTTAAACAACATAGAACATTTTATTTCTAGTGACACAGTGTTATTTGTGCTTAAATTTTAATAATGATAAAAATTGTAACTAATAATTTGAAATGTTTTTATTGTATAAATAGAATTTTACATTTGACTCCAATAGAAAGAAAACTATAGAAAACAAGATTTAAATATAACATAAGATTTAAATATAACATACTAAAGTACTTACGTTTTCAACTTTTGAAACATCATAAGATCTTTGGAGATTTAGGGGAAGTAGAGATGCAAATTTAAATTTAAAAATACATAAATCTAACACAAATCTAACAGCTATTGATTTATATTTTTACCTGAAAATTTCTGGATGATTTTTCTGGATAATAGTTTCTTCTTTGTAAGTGAGGTGTGCTTCCTTTCGCCATGCTTCCCGCTTAAAAATCGATCGTGAGAAATATCGATTACGTTCGAGAATCGTAAAAAGTATATTGCGTATTTCACCACAATGGCGCTGTGATCTTTAACTAATTTAAATCTAATGCGCGCGCATTTCGCACAAAATGTTAACTTGGAATAAAAAATAAAAAATTTTGGTCTAAATCAAATACACAAAATTCATGAGAAATTCTCAAAAAAGAACGAAAATATTCATATACTAAATAAAAAATTGTCAATACTTTAAACTATTATAATTTCATGAAAAATAGTTATAAAACAATTAATGATTTTATTTTAAAGAGTGAAGTCTTCACTTTAATAATCTTGAGTTTATTTTTATATTTTTATATAGCTCGCCTGTGCTGTGTAATAACATATAAATTAGTTATATGCTGGAACAAATATATTCCGAGAACATGTACGCACGCGCGATGCACGTGCTTATGATATAGTAATGTTTCATTCACCCTCTGTTGATCACACTCTAATAATAGAACATTCCAAAAATCAGACGATATTAATATTAAAAAATCAGACAATAAAATATTTAAAAAAATCGAAACACGAGGTATAGGGATATCTTTATTTGGTTATATAAGACAAACATAGTAAGTAAGATAATGTCAGTATCTGTTCATTCCAGAGTTCACACTGTATCTATAGCTACTTGTAATTTATTGCAGTTTAGGAGTAAAAGTGACTCTCTGTGAAATCATGACTCAAAGATCGAATTCTGTAGACATTCAGGATCTACAAGATATACAAACACCCTTTGGAATACCATTATCAGGAATCTATAAAAGGTAAATCAAATATTTTACCTCTATTTAACCTAAGAATAAAGATATTTTGAAACTTAACATATTTTATATTTTTTATAGGAGTTTTGCCTATATAACAATTAAAGATAGATTACCAGTAATTTTAACTAAAATAATTGATACTCTGAGTCGAAACAAGGAAGATATTGCTGAGAAATATGGAGAGGTAAAATATATATTTGGAAATATAGTTGCTAAAATCTAAAATTTACATATAGCACGTGTAATTTTCAAACTGTTTAGAATGCAGTAGAAGAAGTTAAACAAATAACGGGATTTATCAGTAAATTAAAGAATGAAATAGGAACAAATAAAACTTTAAAACCTCTGCGATTACTATCTGATAGTAAAGACAACGATGCTGAAGAATGGAATAAATATTTAATAAAAAGAACTGAGATAGAGGGAGGAACACCAACATGGTTCAATACTGCTTGGCTATATTGTGAATGTTATATGTACCGGGCACTTGCACAAGAATTTGCCCTGTTGTAAGTACTAAGAAGAACTAATAGTTGATAGTATATAATATAAATATGTACAATTTACAGGAAATTTATGAAAGATTATGATCCTTTCGAACAGCAGAAGCAAAGCGCATTTATAAATTCACTAAGTAGCATAGAAGTACTTTCTGCTTATACTATAAACCTCATACATAAAGTAAAAAATCTGTCAGTAGCTGAAACCAAAGAAGAACTTTTTAAATTTCTTAAATCTAATCTCTGGGGTAACAAGTATGTTTCATTTTTTGCACTATATTACCTTATTTCTTATATATTATTCTATCATCAAATTTACTAGAATATGTTTTTTTTTTTAGATGTGATTTATCATTAAGTGCAGGAGCAGAAGTTAGTCAGAATAGTAATCCTATAGAAGTGTTAAAATCATTGGATAAAAATATTCTTGTAAATAATTTAGATTTTGTTTGGAATTTGCTACAAAAGAAAAACAGTAATGATATAAATATTATAGATATAATACTTGATAATGCAGGATATGAACTTTTTACTGATTTATGCCTAGCTGCATTCTTAATTGCAACTAAACTTGCTGAAAAAATCAGGTTTTATGTAAAACATTATCCATGGTATGTTAGTGATACAACAACAAATGATTTTAACTGGACTCTAACATACATGCAAAATTCACCAAATGAAAGTATACAAGAATTAGCTAATTACTTGAAAAATAATGTATGGACTATTGAGGTAATCTTAGTTATTTCCTTTTTTTTTTCTTGTTAATTTCAAATAATTATTACACAATGTCAATATTTTTTGTATATGTTATTTAGGAAGAACTATATTGGACAAGTCCTTATGACCTTGCAGAAATGAAAGAACATGACCCAACATTATATGCAAAATTATCAGAAGCTAAATTAGCAATATTCAAAGGTGATCTAAACTATAGAAAATTATTGGGTGATATAAATTGGGAATACACAACAGAATTTAAACAATCATTAAGAGGATTTCATCCTACACATATTTTAAGTTTGAGAACAGTAAAATCTGATGTTTGTGTTGGTCTAATACCCGGTATAGCAGAAGAATTATTCAAAAAAGATGAGAATTGGATGTTTACAGGAGAATACGGACTTATCCAAACTACAATAGCTGGAACTTGTCAATGTTCTAGTAAAATATCTTAAAATTCTATGAACCATCAGGTATTAGGAACATTGAATTATAAACAAATTTCAATGTGTTGCATATATTTTGTATTAAATGTGTACTATTCACAATTCTATTGCATTTCAACTACTGTATATTCAATGTACATAATTGATTGTACATATATGTGTATAATTTATTAATTTATATCTACAAATGTTACATATACAATCCAATTATTACAGTAATTAATGACTTTATATATGATTATTTAAATTGTAAAGTGTATGATTTAAACTATGAAAATAATTATCAAAAGCTATTTTATAATTATATCTCAGTAATTGCCTTTCTGAATTTCTATATACATATATATACATTTTGTACTATAATATTATAGTTTTTTAATTAAAATTTTCATACCACAAACTATTCTAAAACAAATATTCTAATTATAAATAAAAAACTGTACACACATAAATACAAAACATAAAATTTTATAAATTCTATTGCAAAAATTTAATCACGTCTTTTTTATTCGAAATTAAAATTCCTCAAAATCTATATAAACAATGATCATGAGTTTTTATATCTTCTCTTATAATGTGTAATACTTAAATTTGTGTAATACTTTTATATTTTTTCTTATAATGTGTAATACTTAAATAATAAATTATTACATTATCATTGTGTGCATGTGTGTGTGTGTGTGTATGTGTTTATTATTTTCTAATGATAATACACAATTAACATGCATCAAATGCATGTTTTAATATATTAATTTGTATTGTAAATTCATGTTAATGCAATTTACTATTTACTATTTATTAAAATCAAATAAAAATTATAATAACAATTTTAAAATAACAATTTTGATAAAAGAACACTAAATAGAAAACACAAAATAGAAAATACGCATTCTTTGCCAAATTTAATTTACTTCAAAATTTCAATAAGTACATAACAAAATGAGTAATCAATGTTGAAAATGTTTCAATTTCGTGAATCAATGTGAAAGTGTATCAATTTTGAAAATATATAATTTTTACAATCATGTAATATGTATTTAGAAATGCAAATTATTAAGAAAAGATATTATTCATAAGTATATTCATATGTATGAAGAAAAAAAATAATTGGTCAAAGATATTGAGATAATTCTCACAGAATATCAACATACATACCCATAACATTATATTATAGCAACTAATATAAAATATCAGTAATTAAAATAAATATATTATTATTAATTAGTATATTATTAATCATATATAATTTAATGATGAAAATCACGAATCAATTGTAATATATGTGTTCTTATAATTAAAGAATTATTTTAAGTTCATATATTTTCTCTGTCCTAAATTAGTTGTTACATTTGTATGTTTTATGTACCAAATATGATGACTAATTTGGGTCGGAGGGAGTATAAAATATGAAATATACTACGAAGTATACTATGAAAATTTGAAATGTTTCACAAGAAAATTCTATGTTTTACAAAAAAAGTACAAATTTAAAACATAAAAAACTCAAATTTAAAACATAAACATAGAATTATAAATATCAGATTTAGAATGTTTAGTGAATGATATATAAATTTGTATATAGTACCACATCCTAAAAGAATTTCTGAACATTCTACCAAGTGGCAGTAGAACTCTTAGTAATTATAATAAATATTTTAATTTGTATTTACACGTCAATATATAATATTCATAAATTAAATTTTGAGTTTATAGAAGCATTAGTATAGATATTGTTGTAAATGCTACAAATGTTTAATATTTATAAAATGAGCTTGTCCAGCAAGTTCCTTCTTAAATTATCTTTTTAAGCGAATTTTTTTAATAATATGCAAATATAAAATTATGATATTTATTGACCATTTGTTGTATTACAAGAAATTTAACAATAGCTCATACTTCTTAAATCTCTTTCAGTAAATATTTTTTATTTGGGATGCAGTATAATAGTATTCCAATATTGCAATAACATAATAAAGGAATCTATATTTATAACTTTATGATACTAAGGCAGCGATATTAAGAGATTTTAGAATATCTATTTTTTGTAGCTCTTGTTTATTATTTTTGAGATTTATGTGTCCATATATATTATAAATATATATAGACAAAAATAAATTTACTGTTCTATAATACATGTTATTTAAACACATAATTTTATGTTATATAAACTTATATAGGGAACTCCTCAACATTATGAACAATCAAAATATTTTTAGATCGAATATAAAAATTCAATTCAATATATATAGGATGATGTCCAAGAAATATTAATCAAAGATTACATAACATGCTCTTTTAAGGAAATCTATGCTATTAAATTAGATAAATTATTCTTAAAGCTCTAACTCTATAAGTACAAAATTTTCAACTACCATTAAAGCAATAAAAAATACAAATATATATTTAAAACAGTTTTACTCTCTTCTGATGTAAATACTAAAATTGATTCTTATGTGTATTTAAAAAATAGGAAGCTAAAGTATATAATTTTTAAATAAAAAGTAACAATACAAAACTTACATATTCAAATCAATATGATCAGCTCAAATAATAATATACCTTCTATTACAAAGGTTAATATATTTCCACAAACATAATTTGTGAACTAAATACTCAGAAATGCCATTACATTACATCAGAAATGCCAACTACACACTAAACATATTACAAATGTTCGATATTCACAATGAATAAAACTTTGAGACCGACTATTAAGCAGCTGCGTAAATTTATGAATTTATTAAAGACATATCTATAATACACGAAAAAATAGATTAAAAATGAAATAAATGAATTATTCTTTATATTTTGATTATTCAAAACATCTCTTATAAAATATGTGTGTCCGAAAAAGGAAATTACTTTATGCGACTATACAAGTATTTTAAAGATTAAATATTTCTTGATCATCCCATACACGCTTGAAAATTTGTAGATGATAGTATATGTTACTGACATTTACTTACATTTTTCCACTTTAATGAAAAAGTAACGATTGTTATTTTTGAAAATTTCCGTGTCCATTTTTTATTTTGTTTGTCTTTCTTGTACTCACAAAGTGATTTACTAATTATAACAAACTTCCCACTTCATATTTTCTCTACTTACATATCACATAGTATAATATTAATGGTAGCAATGGTATATGAGATAAATTAGTAACAAAATTTATCGAAAACATACACACGTATGTATCGCATATTAATTAAAAGCGTATTAAGTTCGACGCATTCAATTCGTTTATTACTCTCAAACTGTTCCCGCGTTATATTTGACCATAAATCATAGCGACACATCGAGAAATATTTAAGTGGGATCGAAATGACGTTCATAAAGTAATATTTTTGATATCTGAGTACTTTACTGCCACCTAGTGAAGCTATATGTGTACACTAGTTTAAAAACAAAAACGGATTTGGGAAGTATAAACCTACTATAATCCAGTTTTGTATAAAGAAGACGTAAAGAAACGGTAAAAATTCGTCGTCAATGTCATAACTGTGCAAAGAATTACTTTCATCGCTTTAACATTTAGATTGCTAGCAGAAATGTGACACAATTTGACAATTGAATACCGGCCACATAATTATCGTGTCTATAAACATATTCGCAGTCCATGTGCAGACACAATAGACATAGAGAAGATATGGGACAAAACTCAGCACAGTACGATCTTTTGTTCCTGAGTTGACATGGCACTACCCCACACGCAAAGTACTCATTCATACCTTAAATTTTGTTATTCTTTTTTTTTATAATATTTAAATATGAACATTCATAATTCAGCTATCAAATGTATTAAATAACAATAATGGAAATGACTAATACTCTAAGTCTGCTTTACACAGTCGGATTCAAGGTATTTGGTCTGAATTGTATGATGATTAACAATATTTGCAACTACTCCATTTCAGATTGCAACAAAAATTTCTGTAAAATTGATAGTCCCAAGTATTTATACTAGTACCCAGTATTTGCTTTATACACTTGTAATTTTTTAAAGGACTGTTACTTAGTGAATGCAGCAAATACCGCCCATAGAACTGGATTAGCATTAGGTTTAGCAGCTTCTGCTTCAAAGTCAAGGTCCAATAATGTTCGTACTCGTCGCATTGCTACTTCATAATCGTCATCTGAGAGCGGCGCAAACGCATTTTCTAATACATCAGCTGCATGAGCTAAAATAACTAAAGCTAATGTTCGCCTATCCATACGACCAGCATCATTGACCCAACGGCTTAATACAGCTTCTTGAATCTGGGAAATATAAAAAATACAACTTTTATATTTAAGTTTTCAATCTAAAGAATCTTTTCAAGATTCAAATTTTTATAACTTTTACAAGTTTTTATAACTTTCAAAAACTAAAAATAGAAATTTAAAAATATAGTAATTTACCTTTTTTACAAGTCGACTTTTGGCAAGATTATCAGTAAGAGGATGAGTTGTCATATCAAAGAGTAAGAAATTCTGTTTCTCGGTTGTCAAAACTCCTTTTTCAACAAGATTTTTAGCTAGTCTTTCTCTAACATTTTTCAACTGATATCTTAATTTTAGTGGATTCCATGTTTCTCCTAAATGAGGTAATATATTTTAAATATCCCAAATAACTGTATCGTAAGGAATTGATTATCAAATAAATATGTTTTCATATTAAACTAACCACTAAGATATTCAATCCAACTAGGAACAGTTTCAGGTGGATCAGTTTCTTTTAAATGTTTCAGAGCTTCATCTAATAAAACATCTCCTGTAGGAGCGTCATTTTTCAATAGAAGTTTCCTCACCAGTAATCCTTTTTTGCGCATACCAGCTTTCTCTAATTCTACTCGACCACGAAATCCAAGTTCTGCTAAAATACAACCACGTAAACCTGAACTTATGCAATCATTCCAAAATGACGTATAACCCTGTAACAAGATATATATTTTAAAACTCAGGTACTAATTTTTAAAACAATACATTTTACTCTATGTGAGACAGTAAAAAACTATATACAGGGTTAAGGACAATAGTGTCAACAAACCTCTTTGTCTTTCAGGCCAAGTAACAAAACTTCTTCCATGAGTGTCAATCTTGTTTCCTTATCAGAATCATCGTCGATTTTGGGATTTGAATTAAGATCTTTTTGCATGGTACAGTCTGTATCCATACCATGGCCAGATAATTTATCATTATGGCCAATATCGTTGGAACCATCCTGGCCTAGACTGCTACCACTACTGCTATTAACAACACGTCGTCGTTGTACCAATCCGTCAGTGCGATTCATCATTCGATGAAGCTGTGCTTCTTTTACGATTACGTCCGCGTGTCAAATACGCCACCGTGTCGCTTTTACTTCTGATGATTAGGTGTGTAGTCAATCGTAGTTAAAACAAGCTGGCGGCATGTATTGAACAATACACACTATATTGTTGACGTTTTAACAAATATGACATATCTTTCCAAGATGGCCAATCTTACGAACGTCGTTATTTTGTTCCAGTATTATCTATTTTTTATATTACCCTCGTATTATACACAATTAAGAACAAGTCTGTATACGTTGTGCGTAACACTATCGTTCTGAGCGTAGTTCGTTGTTTCGGCGATACATTTACCTCGGCGCTAATGTTTTCAGAAAGAAACCTATCGCAGTTCAATCGAGGACCTCACATTTATGGAGCCTAGGACGCGAATCGCGTACCGTGTATTACGATTGTATAGAATGTTCACTCAATCTGGCGAGAGATATTCTCGCTCGGTCGGTAGTTGTACTTGCGATCGTCGCGCCAAATTTTCCGTAATACTTGTGGCAACAGTTCAAAAACTGTGTGTACATACATATCTTATCATGAACCTTGCTTGTTTCGCGCGCAAAAGTTCGTTTTAGCTGTTTCTTCAAAGATGAATGTTTCTTCAAACATGAATTTTAACAGTTAGAATTATTATTTATATTATATATTTTCTCAAATCTTATCATTGTATTCAATGTATTATTGAATTCGTCTAATTCGCATAATTTGAAAGAAATCATCTTCAGTGTGTTTATCTTCAGAATATTTATCAATATATATTAATATTAATTAGTACAAGTATGAACGATTAATAATTAAATATGTGTGTTTTCAGGAAAGTGTTAAATTAAAAGATTTATTAATTGGTCTTCATCCGATTTAAAAATAAAATAAATTGTAAGTACTATTATCTTTTATTTTCCTTATTTGTGTCATTCTTTTTATAAAAAGAAGACAATAATACCAAAATAGGTTAACTTCATTATAGGTTAATTACCGTAACATTTACAAAGGAAAAATTTAACCTTACAAATGTTGGAAATGTGATTATATGATACATAACTTCGCCAACAATAAGTTTTCCGGTAAGTGAACTTTTTCTATACACTATAAAGAACACAACGAAACGATTTCGAATTTCGAACATTCGTCAAATAACGGAATAACGTAACCCGGATAGATGCGTATCTTTTTGTGTTACATTCAATGTAGTAACCGTAGTTCTATTTTATCGTAACATTTGCGTCCATAACTCGTGATTATCCTCGCAAAGAATTCGCAGCAAAATACCAATACCTGAATGAAGAATACCTTTTTCACATTATAAATTATACTCCAACAACATAAAGTACCATTCATGGCACATCTAATAGAGAATAACTGAACTGACGTAGTATATCACCATTTTATCAGATGCGCGTTTTTTTTTTTAACCGCGGTACATGGTGAAAACGATGTCACAGTCATCCGATGCAGCTGATAACTGCTGCTGTCTGATAACGTAGATATAGTATGAACGTTAAAAGACCAGAGGGTGTATCATATATTTTAGCATGCATATATTTTCGCTACCTCTTTTCGATGAAAAACGCTTACACACAGTCAGAACAATAAAGGAACAATGCTCGTCACAATCTGGTCCCGCGAATTTACTCACAAGACCAGTAACATATAAGATAGACATGCTATAACGATTAATTTTTATTGCTTTTGAACAATAGAGCGAAACGAAAATTACAGCCCGCGAGGTCTCCTCTGTCATTTCACAGCAAACTTTCACAGTTAAACGTATCCTCGAAAAGTACTAGTAAAATGATACGCATTCTCTTACGTCGTATATCTTCATAACTCGATAATGCGTGGAGCTTTGTACAAACATTACAAATGTCCTGAGGTAAATTCAGAAGTATGAATATATGATTGACAAATGAATTAAAAAGATATTCAAACTGATATGGCTGTAAATTACAGTATATACGTAAATTATAAGAAATTTATAATTATTTCTATTACTTATTTTTTGTGACATTACTTCGTATCCACTTTGTATCATTTATATTCAACCCGTAACTTCAACCTGCATGTTGGGCTACCTATCGCATTGGTGAATCGTTTTGTATTCAAGCGAAGTGAGAGTAATCACTGTTTTATCGGGGTTAGTGACACTACGAAGTCGATCATGGTGTACTTACAACGATATTGAGCTTAATGACCATTTCCCGCTACTCAATGTCAACTGTTCAATGTCGCTGGCCATATTTGCATGAAGCGGGTACCAAAAAGTATAAATATAACGATAATACACACACACACACTTGATTTATGTCAAAGATACTTATATATTCACGTTTTGGCAAACTAAAAACCTATATTTATACGGTGTTATTAATTTGTTTTTAATATAAAAAATAATAATGTGTTCATTTTAAAACAATTTTAAGAAAAGAGAAAAGGTAATTACAATTGATGATTTTG